>OZ005662.1:37627903-37872903 GCA_963930645.1 Salticus scenicus
TTACATAATTAAATAGAAAAATAATTAATGAAAAGGAAAAAAAAAACAGTTTTAAAAATAAAAGAAACATAATGTCACTAACAGTTATTAAAAAGTTGTATTTCACTTATGAAGACGACCGAAATTAATTTCCGGGGTCTTTTTTTCCGGGGACTTTTTTTCCTGGGGACTTTTTTTCCGGGGACTTTTTTTCCTGGTGACTTTTTTTCCGGGGACTTTTTTTCCGGGGACTTTTTTTCCGTGACTTTTTTTCCGGGGACTTTTTTTCCGATTACCATATATATTCCTAAGGGCTCTGAACATTAGAATCATTCATTTTCCAACTTTTTTCGGCCTTTAAGAAGAAATTTTAGCCTTTATTAATATATTTATTCACGTATTCAATATTTGTGCGATTTTATATCAATGTTAGTTATTAGAAAAAAAAAAAAAAAAAAAGAATAAAATAAAATTTAAAAAAATAAATGGTTAAAAATAAATAAATAAATAAAGAGTTGTGGATGGGTGGAAATTGGAGGCTAATTTTACTTTTTGAGCATGGATAAACAGAAAGGCTTTCTTTGTGTAGACAATGGGGGAATTAGGAAGGAAATGTTTTTCCTAGAAGCGTTCTCCAGTTTTTTCTTTCATCAGGTAATGTCATTGAGTTACCCTCTCCCCTTCCAACTTCTGCTTTTGTATTCTCACCTCACAGTTCACAATCATAATCTATATAGTAGTCCTTCTCTTTATAGCCCTACTCTTTGAACATTGAATAGATAAGGAAGATTTTAAAAGGCCAGAGTTTGTGATATTTTCTTCTTTTCAGATACAGAAAACTCCCCTTTACCTTCTTTACAGATGTTAAAATCTTGATTTCCTTTCTAGAATAATCTTGCTGTTGTATAAAAAGATGTAAAGAAAAGAAGACAAAAGTATATTATACAATACACCTCTTTGAAAGGTGCGAGATAAAATATTGAAAAGACATACAATCGAAATTTTAATACACAGTTTTGATTCGTGCAAATTTAGTCTAGACAAGTTAATTTTTAAGTAATATTATTACATAAAATAATAATTAATAATACTATTTTAAAATTTTTAACGTTTTCAAAGGTAAATTCAGTTTGTTATTTAATAGTAGTTATTTAATGAAGTATTATGAATTTATATTTTTCTAATATAATAATTAAATCTTGACAGATTTTATGATTGCTTACGTTATGTACAATAATAATGATAATAATAATAATAATAATAATAATAATAATAAGTGATGATTACATTGGAGATAGGCATTAATTACAAAATATCTTTTATAATCAATCATCTGAAGCATCACAAATTAAGTTTTAATATTTTTTTTTTATTCAATAAAAAGTATTGGATTCATAAAAATTTTCAACGTCCGGTTTTCGATGGAATTACATGTTTTGAAATCTCCAGAAAACGATTTGACCATTTTTAGAAAATATATGTCGGTCTGGGATCCCGGAAAAAAGAGCACTTTTTCACTTCGCAAATCGCAAAATAATAAATATAAAATAAGGAATTTAAAGAATGACTTTCAAATTACATTTTTAGAATTTCATTTGATTTGGTACACCATTTATTTTATATCTGAGAAAAAAAAAGGGGGGGGGGAGCTAGCAGGAAATGGAATGAAAACAATTGTTTTTATACCACCTTCTTACCAATTTTAATGAAACTTTGTATAAGCACGTACAATTTGTGACTATCACAATGAATGTACACATTATATACCTGGGGGGGGGGGGGGGCAAGGGAGCGCAGATGGAAGTAAACTATATTATTCTTTAAACTACCCTATTACTGATTTAAAAAAAAAAAAAGTATGTGTATATACAACGTACTGTTTAAGAAAAATTACAGTGAGTATTACACATATCTGGACTGTTTACTGGGGGTGGAGGGTAGAGGGGGGCAGAGTGAAGAAAATCGTTGTTTTTATAACACCATGCTACTTATTTATATGAAACATTGTACTATCACTATCAATTACATTTTATTAAAATTATAGTGAAAGTTACCTACAGTTGATTGGGGAGGGGGGGGGGGCAGATGAAAAATAAAATAATCTTTTTAAAAAACACTTATTATCCTTTTTTTTTTTTTTTTAATTGACATTTTGTGTAAATATCACTTACTATTAATGAAAACTTACAGTGTCATATGTCTGGGGGGGGGGCACAGAAGGAAAGAAAATAAATGTTTCTATCACTGTATTTTGAATTTTAATAAAATTTATTATAAATATCATTGAATAATTAGGAAAATTTACCCTGATTATACCCCTGATCTTGGGGGCTATGGGGAGGGGCCAACAGAGAAAAATGATTGTATAAGTACCACAATGTTACGAGTTTTAATTTAAAATTTCAAAAACTATTACCTACATTTAATGAAAAATTTCAAAGAATGTTACATATATCTAGGAGGAAGGGGGGGGGGGGCTGAGGAAAAAAGATATTGATTTTAAATCACTTTGCTTTACATTTATAGGAAATTTTGCATAGATATCTCTTATTGTTTATCAAAAATTGAAGAGAAGAGGGTTACACTACCAGGTGAGAACTAAGGGCTAATATGTTTTTTTTTGTACAATTTTGTTGCTCATTTAATGAAACTTTGTAGAAATATTACTTACTGTGTAAAAAATATTACAGTGAAGGTTAAGTATCAGTTTCTTTCTCTTCCTGAGTTTGTACGCAAAAATTCAATGTATGATTTAAATCTGAAAAATTTTACTAAAAAATTAAATTTCTTCTTTTAATCTGTCTCTTTTGCCTCCCCCTCCCCCCACCTAGAAATAAAAAACTTACGCTCTCGTTGATGTTTAGCATGAGTTTTACAAGGAGAAATTAAGAAAAGTGCCCTTTTAATACGAACGATAGTAATTTTTTTTAAATATGTAAATTAATTTAAAGTAAATAAATGAATAGACGTCAACGAGTAACAAACTTTATAATAAGGATCAGGGTACGCCGATTTAAATCAGCTTGATTAAAATCCATAAAAACTGAAGTGTTTCAACAGTTTTCTACCAGTATTGCAAAACAAACAACAGAGATTAATTTCAAATATGACGTAAAATTTGACTAACATTTCATAAGAAAAAAATAAATAAAAAAATAAATAAAAATAAAATAAATAAAAACAGAAATTGAGAGAGCACAGTCTATTAGATCTATATCTTACAGTGCAAGTGTAGGAGGTAAAGAAGCACAAAATTTAGATGATAAATTTATTTTTAATTACTGAAAACTGTTTTTTTTTTTTCATGAAATTTTAATTATATTTTAGGCTGTATATTTGAAAATAATGTCTGTTATAAGTACAAAAATTTGAATAAACACCATAAAATGCAAGAACATGCAACAATTGTTTCGGGTCGAAATAAGACACGATTTTTCGTCAGGCGAACAAAGTAAGCACGAGTGCTACAAATAAAAGAGCGTTGCCGCTTTGTTTGAAATTCTCGATCATTTCGTCTATTCATTTTATTTCTTTACCTTACTCGCATAACTAAGCCATCTATACATCCCGTTTAGGGATTCAGAAAATGACTACTCGTTCTAGATGAAGGTAAAATATGTATATAAAATATTTTTTGTCAATGTAATTTCTAAAGAGAAAAAATTGAAACATATTACAATCAAGATATGATTCTGCACATTTTTCTATCCTTGTGTTATTTTCAAATGCATTTATTATTTTCAGTAAATAGTAAGCGAATGCTATTTCATTAAATACACTATTAAATCAAAAACTAACACTACCTTTGAAAAATGTTAAACAAATAACATTAATTATCATTTTGCATTGTAATGTTATCTATAATTCTATTTGTATAAAATAAAATTCTTAAGTTTCTAAATTGTTTACTAAAATTTCGATTATGCGCAGTCTCATCAAAATATTCTTTTACAGCAGTCCAATGGAAGAGGTATATCGTATATCTTATATTAGTAAACAAAAATTTCATGTTATTCTTATTTGTCTTAATCTTTTAAATAATACCTTTTTATATGCATTTAAACATCTTTGTGGCGAGTTTTCATAGAATAAAAAGAAACACGCTCTTTTTTACCACCTTCAAAAAACGTAAAGGTGTTTCCTATGTTATGTACAGTATAAAATAAAGACTGATTTAAAAATACCGATCATGGACTTTAATGCATCAGAAATAATTTTGCAAGTCCCTCTACACACATTAGTTGCGATAATTATATCATTTTCAATAGAGAATATCGATATGCCATAGAAAACTTGAATTAGGTATACCAGCTCCAAGCCCTTTAATAAACATTATCGGAAAAAAGATCTTTATCATAGAGGTTAACAGACAAACAGAAAGACAAAACGAAGCCATACTCATTCTTAAACATCCTTAGAAGCTTTTAAAACGCTTTTTTTTTTTTTTTAGTTCCCCATCATACTATAGATATGGGGAACTTAGGTAATCGTGAAAATTTTCGACCTCGGCTTTTTGACTTTTTTACACGTTTTCAGGTGTGAGGAATCCGAAAATGACAAAATTTCTATGGTGTCTGTCTGTAGGGTGTCTGTTAGTCTGTTAGTCTGTTAGTGTGTTAGTCTGTTAGTGGGTCAGTCCGTTAGTTTGTTAGTCTGTGTACACGATATCTCAAGAACAAATTGTCGCAGAGAGGTCAGATCAGTTTTAAAATATTACTTTCGACACTGGCAAGAACCCTATTCATTTGCAACATTCGAATTTAAAAACTTCGTAAGTTATTAGAAATTTACGATTTTCTTAACATGGGAGAATAGGACAAAAATTCACTTAAACGTGCATTAAATGGACACTTTTTACTGTAAAACTGTCAGACCAGTTTTAAAATATCAGTTTTGATGCCGGAATGAACATCAGTAACTATAAATATGCTACTTTGAAAATTTCGCAAGTTATTGGAAATTTACAAATTTCTTAACATGGCTGTATAGGACAAAATTTCACATAAACGCCAATTTTTAGAGATATTTTTATCCTAAAGATGTCAGACTACTTTTGAAATATTATTTAGGACACTGGCATGAATATTAATGACTATAAATTTTCCAATATAAAGATTTCGTAAGTTATTGGAAATTTACGAATTTCTTAACATGTCGAATTAGAGCAAAATTTCACATAAACGTCAATCTTGAGGGATATTTTCATCGTAAAGATGTCAAACCACTTTCGAAATATTATTTAGGATAACGGCATGAATATCATAGACTATGATTTTTCCAATTTAAAAAAAAATTCGTAAGTTATTTGGAATTTACGATTTCCTTAACATGTCAGAATAAGGCAAAATTGAGCATAAACTTCCATTTTGAGGATCCTAAATACATTAGACAACTTCAAAATTACATTTATGATATTTGTTTGAACATGATTGAATACAAATATTCTAATAGGAAAATTTCGTAAATTATTCGTAATTTACGATTTTATCAACATAGCGAAATTGTAAATTTTTCATATAAATATGAATTTTGAGGATTATTGCATTGGAAATAGTTGCATGAAAACTGAACAACGGAATTGACCCTGATAAAATAAATTAATAGATTAGAATAAGATAAATATATCGAAGTGAACGGTGGATAGCCTATCAGGCAGGGTTGGCAAACTGGGCCCAGCCCAGAAAAACCCGCCCGGGTTTTTCTGGGCGGGCCCACCAACAAAAACCCACTGGGTTTTTGCAAATAAGTGGGTTTTTGTTAAAAATTATTTATAATTTACAAATTGCATAGATAAAGTATAGAAAACACCTTACCTTTAAAGAAAAAACTCTTATTTTTATTTTCTAGAAAATAGTATTAAACATAAAAAGTAACTACAGTTATAAATATAATAAAAACAAGTTTATCTTCTATAATTGGTTCAATTTTCCTTTTCTTGTAAAAAAGAGCGATATTTTTGTTTAACAGCGGATATAAATATTGTCCAGAATCAATATTTAACTAATTAAATTGTTCAGTTTTAAAACTTTATAATAATTTATTTTAATTTTAATAGCAACATAATTATAAATCTAATAAAATAAAATTTTCTTCTATAACCGTTTCAACTATTAAAAAACTTAAAAAAAAAAAAAAAAAAAAGGATAAAGCAGTGCAACTTATTTTTATAATTAAAACTAGTTGGCATAAATATCATGTTAAGAGAAATGAATCTGACTAAACACTTGACACAATGACAGAATGGAATCCTCACCTAATAGGCTATCCACCGTTCACTTTGATATATTTATCTTATTCTAATCTATTAATTTATTTCATTAGGATCAAATTTGTAGTTTCGTTTTCATGCTACTATTTCCAATGCAACAATTGTCAAAATGTATATTTATATGGGATATCGCCCCATTTTGCTATGATGATAAAATCTTAAATTACGAGTAACTTGCGAAATTTTCCTATTACAATATTTGTAGTCAATTATGTTCAAACAAGTATCATAAATGTTATTTTGAAGTTGTCTGATATATTTATGATCCTCAAAATGGACATTTATGCTCAATTTTGCCCTATCCTGCCATTTTAAGTAAATCGTAAACTCCAAATAATTTATGAATTTTTTTAATTAGAAAATTTATACTCTATGATATTCATGCCAGTACCCTAAATAATATTTCAAAAGTGGTCTGACATCTTTATGATGAAAATATCCCTCAAAATTGACATTTATGTGAAATTTTGCCCTATACTGTTACTGTCATGCTATGAAATTCGTAAATTTCCAATAACTTGCAAAATTTTCAAAGTAGCATGTTTCTAGTTACTGATGTTCATTCCGACATCAAAACTCATATTTTAAAACTAGTCTCACATTTTTTCAGTAAAAATTTTCCATTTAATGCACGTTTAAGTAAAATTTTGCCCTATTCTCCCATGTTAAGAAAAGCATAAATTTTTAATAACTTACGAAGTTTTTTAATTCGAATGTTGCAAATGAATAGGGTTCTTGCCAGTGTCAAAAGTAATATTTTAAAACTGATCTGACTTCTCTATGACAATTTGTTCTTGAGATATTGTGTACACAGACTAATGGTTGGTTGGGTTTTAAGTCGCACTAGTGCTGCGCAGATGGGCAATTGGCGACGGTCTGGGACACACCCCCAGAGGTGGTCCGGAGACATGCCATCACGATTTTGATCCTCCACGGAAGGGACACAGACTAATGGACTAACAAACTAACACACACCATACAAATTTTGCTAATTTTCGGATTCCTAACACATGAAAACGTGTAAAAAAGTAAAAAAAAAAAAAAAAAAAAAAAAAAAAACCAAGGTCAAAAATTTTCACGATTACCTAAGTTCTCCATCTATAGCATGATGGGGAACTAAAAAAAATAAATGATATGTATTGTACTTAAGAATTTAAATTCTTTTATTTTATCAGTTATTGTTATTAAGAATATTTATTTTGAATAAGCATACATTAAAATAAAATATAGCTTAATCTTACTAATTAACACTATTTTAATATTAGAATCAAACCAAATTTTATTTCTAAGATAAATATTAGATTAATTAAATATTAAATTAATTAGTAGTTTAATTAGGTGTATTACAACTAATATGCTAAATAACATATATCTAACATTGCAATGCAAATGTATTCAAACAAAAACCCACAAAAGCCCAGAAAAACCCACAAATGCCCAGAAAAACCCGCAAAAACCCAGAAAAACCCAAGTGGGTTGGGTTTTTCTAGAAAAACCCGGGTTTTTGCCAACCCTGCTATCAGGCGGGGATTTTGTTCTGTCACTGTATCAAGCTTTGGTCAAATTCATTTTTTTTTAACATGATTATAATATGTGTCGCACTAGAAATTTATGTGAACATAAATATGGTGGGGAACTGAGCAGAGTCCACCTATGCCAACTAGTTTTTTTTTTTTTTTTTTTTTTTTTTATGGACTTTTTTCTGGTGACTTTTTTTCGGGGGCTTTTTTTTCCGGGTGACTTTCTTCCGGGCACTTATTTTCCCTGTGACTTTTTTTCCGGGGACTTTTATTCCACCATTCATAAAAATATATTCCTTCCATGTTGTCTCTAGCTGTCACTGGGTAACATAATCCTATCTGCAGTTTTTGATAAACAATAAGAGATATTTATGCAAAATTTCCTATAAATGTAAAGAGTGATTTAAAAACAATCATTTTTTCTCTCTAAGCAGCCCCCCTTCCTAGGTACATGTAACACTCTTTGAAATCGTTCATTAAAAGAAAGTGATAGTTTTTGAAATTTTAAATCAAATTGGTAACATTGTTATATTTATGCAATCATTTTTCTCACCCCCCCCATTTCCACCAAGATACATATATAATAATCAGCGTAAATTTTCCTAAATATTCAGTGATATTTATAATAAATTTTAACTAAATGCAAAACATAGTGTACGAACATTCACTTTCTTCACTCCCCCCCCCCCCCCCGACATTTAAAACCTCACTGTAATTTTTCATTAATAGTAATTGATATTTACACAAAATGTCAATTAAAAACCGATAATAAGTGTTGTTTATAAAGATTGTTTTACTTTTCATATGGCCGTACTAGCCCCCCCCCCCTTATAAAGTACAGGCAACTTTCCTTATAATTTTAATAAAATGTAAGTAATAGTCGTACATAAAGTTTCATGTAAATAGCAAAGTTAAATAAAAACAACCATTTTCTTCACTCTGCTCCCCAGATATGTGTAACACTCACAGTAATTTTTCTTAAACAGTAAGATGTATACACACTAAGTTTTTTTTTTTTTTTAATTGATAATAGGGTAGGTTAAATAATAATATATTTTACTTACATCTGCGCCCCCTTGATCCCCCTGGTATGTACTACACTCATTTGTGATCTTCATAAAAAGCAAGTGATAGTTACAGAATATCATTAAAATCGGAAAAATAATGATATGAAAAATCATTTTATTTTCCTGTGCCCCCCTTTCTTTACCCTCCCCCCCCCAAAAAAAAAGTCTTATACATTATTATTATTATTATTATTATTTTTTTTCTTTTTTTTTACAAATTTTACATGATTATACAAAGTTTTTTTTTTTCTTAAATCGATAACAGGGTAGTTTAAAGAAGAATATATTCTATTTCCATCTACTCCCCCTCCAGGTGTATAATACACTCATTGTGATCTTCATAAAAAGTAAGTGATTGTTATAGAATATATCATTAAATGCGGTAAAATAGTGATATAAAACATCATCTTATTTTCCTCTGCTCCTCCCTCTTAAATCCCCCACCCCCAATTATGTCTGACACTTACTGTAATTTTTTCACAAATTGTACGTGATTATAAAATGTTTCATTAAAATTGGTAAGAAGATGATATAAAAACAATTGTTTTTTTTCAACCTGCACTTAGTCCCCCCCCCCCCTTTTCCAATGAATGTTGTACCAAATCAATTGAAAATCATTCTTTAAATTCCTTATTTAGTCCAGTCAAAATAGGAAAAATAGAAGAAAAAAATCGTGTAGTTTTGAAATTTTGCATACTCATAGCCGAGGAGGTCCTGAACAACATACTAAAAGTCCCGCCCGTGGGGGGTGAGCGGGGAGCACGGGGGGCATTTAAGGGGGGCAATTTTCAGTGTTTATTAAATATCTTAAAAACTATCGCATTTAGAGAAAAAATGTCAATTACAAAATTAATCTACGTAAATTTTCCTACAAAAATGTATATTACATTTTGTTTGTACGATCATTAGTTTAGAAGATATAGGGAGATGAAATAACACATTTTCTTGAAAAATTCTTTTTTGCAATAGTAAAATCAACTAAAGTGTGCAATTAAAAGGGTTCTTGTCAAATATTTTCTAATGTAAAAAACAAATATATACATAGGGAATATGCAAGGGTAATACAGCATGTTTTGTAAGCTTTAAATAATTTTAAGGCTAGTAGGCGCAAGTGGCGGTTTGAGTAAAAATCTGGATAAGTCCAGTCAAAATAGGAAAAATAGAAAAAAAAAATAAATAAATCGTGTAGTTTTGAAGTTTTGCACACTCATAGCCGAGAGGGTCCCCCCATTTTCTTGAAAAATTCTTTTTTTTTTTTTTTTTTTTTTTTTTTTCAATAGTAAAATCAACTAAATTGTGAAAATTAAAAGGGTTCTGATAAAATATTTTCTAATGTACAAAACAAATATATGCATAGGGGATATGTAAGGATAATACAGAATGTTTTGTACGTTTTAAATAATTTTAAGGTTAGTAGGCGCAAGTGGTGTTTAGATAAAAATCCAGATAACGAAGACCCAAAACCGATCAACATTAAAAAAAATCTTATAGCTTTGAGATTTTTTTTCTCTAAATGCGATAGTTTTCAAGATACTTAATAAAAACTGAAATGTGCCCCTTTTAAAAGCCCCCCCCCCCCATGATTAGGGACTTTTAGTATGTTATTCAGGGCACTTAACTTTATAACTGTGCTCAATTTCTAAGCTACACGATTTTTTTTTTTTTTTTTTAATGTTGATCGGTTTTGGGTCTTCGTTATCTAGATTTTTACTCAAACCGCCCCTTGCGCCTGCTAGCCTTAAAATTATTTAAAACTTACAAAACATGCTGTATTATCCTTGCATATTCCCTATGTATATATTTGTTTTTTACATTAGAAAATATTTGACAAGAACCCTTTTAATTGCACACTTTAGTTGATTTTACTATTGCAAAAAAGAATTTTTCAAGAAAATATGTTACTTCATCTCCCTATACCTTCTAAACTAATGATCGTACAAACAAAATGTAATATACATTTTTGTAGGAAATTTTACGTAGATTAATTTTGTAATTGACATTGTTTCTCTAAATGCGATAGTTTTTAAGATATGTAATAAAAACTGAAAATTGCCCGCCTTAAATGCCCCCCTGCCCCCCGCTTACCCCCCACGGACGGGGACTTTTAGTATGTTGTTCAGGACCCTCTCGGCTATGAGTGTGCAAAACTTCAAAACTACACGATTTTTTTTTTTCTATTTTTCCTATTTTGACTGGACTTATCCAGAATTTTACTCAAACCGCCACTTGCACCTACTAGCCTTAAAATTATTTAAAACTTACAAAACATGCTGTATTATCCTTGCATATTCCCTATGTATATATTTGTTTTTTACGTTAGAAAATATTTGACAAGAACCATTTTAATTGCACACTTTAGTTGATTTTACTATTGCAAAAAAGAATTTTTCAAGAAAATGTGTTACTTCATCTCCCTATATCTTCTAAACTATTGATCGTACAAACACATTGTAATATACATTTTTGTAGGAAATGTTACGTAGATTAATTTTGTAATTGACATTTTTTCTCTAAATGCGATAGTTTTTAAGATATTTAATAAAAACTGAAAATTGCCCCCTTAAATGCCCCCCCTGCTCCCCGCTCACCCTCCACGGGCGGGGACTTTTAGTATGTTGTTCAGGACCCTCTCGGCTATGAGTATGTAAAATTTCAAAACTACACGATTTTTTTCCTCTATTCGTCAAATTTTGGCCTTCGTTGCCTGGACTAATTTGATATTTTTTGTTTTGCGATTCGCGAAATGGAAGATTGCCCTTCTTCAGGTGTCCTTTTTTTTTCGGAATCCCCATATCTCTCATTGGTATTCAAACATTTACTATTTTCTTAAATTTTATTTCTAAAAAGTTATTAAATTATCATATATATCCACTCTTCCGGATCTAGAGGGACAGGAAATGCAATTTAATAATACCACCGCTCATTTTTTTTTTTCTTTAACCTCGTTTATAAGATTAAATAGAATTTAAAATTTATTGCCTAAGGCCCATAAGTTTTGCTTTCTGGGGAGAGAGGCATGTGTGTACGCAAACCTGAATGTTTTTCCGGTGCGATTTTTTCCTGGTGCGATTTTTTCCGGTGCGATTTTTTCCGGGTGCGATTTTTTCCTGGTGCGATTTTTTCCAGTGCGATTTTTTCCGGGATTCTAGTATCTTTATCAGACACTTTATTTAGACATTTGAAAACAAATTTGACATCAAATTATGATAGAATATTTATCACTTTCCTTTTAATTAGTATATTAGTTGGATATTTATTGTGCAAATATCATCCTTTGAAATGAATTGTTTGTGTTTTCAATCGAATATGGAAGTTTGCCATTTTTTTTCTAGAGCCTTGAAATTAAAAATTCAAATCTTGTCAATTTTACAACAAAAATAACTTAATCTAACGCATAGCCATGATAACTAATACATATCTATACCTAAATATGGGGATTAAAATCGAGAAATAATTTTCCTCGATTTTTAATAATTTTTTACAAAAAATCCAATGGGCGTTTAACATAGGAAATATTTTTCTTGCATCCACGAACGGCCAGTGACGTCATCACTTCGCTTGCGTATTTCTTTCTATCTTTTCCTTGGCGAAAAATGTCCGATCTACTTCAGCATAAAAATTAAAAAAATTGTCCAGAATTATCAATAACAAAATACCTTTAATATAATGATGAATTAGCTTTTATGCCAAGCGTGTTCATCCGCCGTACTCAAAAAAAAAAAAAAAAAAAAAAAAAAAAAAATCTGAAGTTGAGGTATATAAAAAAATGCTATGAAATAAAATTCAGAAGAAATATCTTAGATTTGTAATATTACTATTTTATTTTAAAATTATAAAGTGTCATTTTCTCATCGACCAATTTAACATTTAGTAATTTTTTATTTTTCGCGTGAAAGCATATTTCATTTTATGTTGAAAAATAAATAAATAAAAATACCTCGTAAACTTTTTTGGCAACAATTAAAAATTTAAATGGCTTTTATTAAGTCAATTACCGGTTTATTATTTTCAAAATTACCGGTTTTTTTTTTTTTTTTTTAAATCTAATCAAATTTTCGGTATAAATAGTAGCCTATGTTCTATTCCAGACTATTCTACATCTCTGTACCAAATTTCATCCAGAACCGTTTAGCCGTTGTGGCGTGATTGAGTAACAAACATCCATCCATCCAAACTTTCGCATTTATATATTAGTATAGATATTACTATTTTATTTTAAAATTATAAAGCGTCATTTTCTCATCGACCAATTTAACATTTAGTAATTTTTTATTTTTCGCGTGAAAGCATATTTCATTTTATGTTGAAAAATAAATAAATAAAAATACCTCGTAAACTTTTTTGGCAACAATTAAAAATTTAAATGGCTTTTATTAAGTCAATTACCGGTTTATTATTTTCAAAATTACCGTTTTTTTTTTTTTTTAAATCTAATCAAATTTTCGGTATAAGTAGTAGCCTATGTTCTATTCCAGACTATTCTACATCTCTGTACCAAATTTCATCCAGAACCGTTTAGCCGTTGTGGCGTGATTGAGTAACAAACATCCATCCATCCAAACTTTCGCATTTATATATTAGTATAGATTACTGTTTGGATTTAATAGAAAAAAAAAATAAAATAAAAAAGATTCATATAAAAATGTTTCCTACTAATAATTATCGAAAAAGAAACTAATTAAAATAATTTTTTATATTCTATGCGAGGTACATATTTAAAGCACAATTTGGTACCTTTATACTAAATACGATGTAACAAAATTAATATACATATATTTGATATATACAAAATAATTTTTCCTGTAAAATAAGGGCCCGCTAGCACTCGAGAGGTTTTATCCTGTAAACTGGTAGACGGAAGATTACGAGTTCGATCACAGGTCGCTCTCGTCGACCGAGCCGTTCGGTGTTTTCCGTGGTTTTCACCAAAACTTGTGTAAATGCGCGCTAGGACCCCTTAGAAAGACCCCACGGAAGGCACTCCCCTTAAGGTCTAAGACCTTAGCGCAATCTTTCGCCTTTACTCACAATACCAATAGCAATATCTGTGAAATAAGATATGATTAGCGTAACTGATTGACTAACAGGGTGTCAGAAAGTATTTCTGATTACCTGTGAAGTATATAAATGGGAAAACTACTTAATATTAATTTTCAGCGTTGTACGAATTTTTTTTAGTACATCATATGGTGTGCATGTACAGTTTACACGATATATATTCGACATAAAAAGTAATCTGTTTAATGCTTTCTCTTATATATACATATGTATATATGTATTATGAATGCGTTTTCATACATGCATAAATATACACGTTTCGCACACCATGAAAGCCGAAAATTATTTCAGCAAATTTTGTCTGTGTGTGTATGTGTGTGTGCCAGCGTGTCTGTACGCGTACAACGCTATTTTCATTATTATAAAATATTCCAATATTAAAATATTCTCATTCGATTTGTAGACCCCCAAAACAGTTATATTCCTACTTTGAACGATCTAACTCAATTTCTATTTTTTTTGCCCCTTCGTCCCCCCCCCCACACACACACACATTCGCCCTTTCTAATAATTTTAGACTTTCGAAAATATTCTCATCCTGTTTGTAGGTTCCGAAAACCTATATGCCCCAATTTTAAACGGTCTAACGGTATTTTTAATTTTTTGCCCCTTCGCCGTCCCTTCCCGCTCCTCTTAATAATTTTACACTCTCGAAAATATTCTCATTCGATCTGTAGACCCCCAAAACCTTTATGTACCTATTTTGAACGAGCTAACTCCAATTCTATTTTTTACAACTTCGCTCCCCCCCTCCCCCCCACCTTTCCGATCTTCCTAATAAATTTAGACTTTCGAAAATATCCTCATCTATTTATAGGCCCCCAAAATCTACACGTACCAATTTTAAACGATCTCACGCTAATTTCAATTTTTTTGTCACCCCCCCCCCCCCCCCCCTTTGAGCCGACTAATAATTTTGCACTTTCGAAAATAACCTCATTTGATTTGTAGACCACAAAGACATAGTAAAATTAAGAATAACAGAAGATTAAATGTCACCGAAATCCACGTTAACCAAAAGAATTGTGGTCCCCTTTAACCCCCCCTCCCATGTATATTTGAGCTTTAGTGGGGTTTTTGTCCGGTGGGGTTTTTGTCCGGTGGGGATTTTGTCCGATGGGGCTTTTGTCCGGCGGGGTTTTTGTCCGGTGGGGATTTTGTCCGTGGGGATTTTGTCCGGCGGGGATTTTGTCCGGGGGGATTTTGTCCGTGGGGATTTTGTCCGGTGGGGCTTTTGTGTCCGTATCCCACCATTTTTACCGGTTACCAATCATGCCATAGCAATTTTGATCTTCAACCGAGGGGATAATATTTTTTATGAAAAAAAAATTCTGAATGAAAATTTGCAATATGACTTTTGAAGATAATAATAAAATATAAACATTCATGAGCAGCTGAATTGACAAAATAGAGCAAGAACATTGTTTACTGTTTCCGAAATTTTTGATTTTCATACAAACAAGCATTAAAAATCGGTAAAAGTTGTATTGTTCCCCGATTGCCTTTTTTTCCCCTGCCCTTTTGTTCCCTGACTCTCTAGCAAAAGTAATTAAAAGTAAATTTTAAAAAGAGAAATACATTTTTAAATTGTTGGTGATGCAGAGTGTAGCTATGTAAAATAAATTATAACAATTTTAATTTCATATAATTATTAAAACGACTCTTAATTACACGGAAATATTTTAATGCTTTGAATTTGACAGATATTAAACAAATTATCGTTATAAAATTTCACAAATAGTTAAAAGAATTTTCTCTTTAGAAATAGAATGCAAAAAACAAATCTTATTAAAAGGTCTCAATTATTTTACTTATTTCATTTCTCATTTTTAAAGCTGTCTTTAAGTTCTAACTCAAAAGCGACACATTTTCATCCTACTTTTTTAGATATTTTCTTTGGTTGTATGATCCTCCCTACACCTACAGCTGACATAGACACACAATATTTGAAAACAGTATCCTGATCCTGAATAAGAATTAGTAGAATTAAAGGAAATGTCACTTAAATCGATATGCAAATTATATTTTCGTGATCTATTTGAATGAAATTTCTTTCTTTTTTGTTCTTATTAAGGGGGGGGGGGGGATAAAGATTGTTTTTTCCGATGTACTTTTTAAAGAGATATATTATTCATAAAAATTTCCAGGGATGGAAAAAAAAAAACTTATGTGTGTGTGGTCTACTTGCTGTTCACAGACAAAAAGGGAAATGGAAACATACGTAGCCTACATGCTTTTTGTCCATTTCAAAGAGAGCTGAATAATAGGCAATAAAAGGGCGACTTCTTCACAGAAGCATCGCAAGTGTGATTTTAGAAGATAAGGAATGGGTCAATCCTTGTAATAATACTCACCGCTTTCTTTACTTTCCTGTTGTCGTTCCCACCAACTGACATAGACATAAGAGGAATACATAGTATATCAATGCTAGCAAAACAAAGCAGTTGCATGCCATTAGTTTTTCTGGGGGAAAAAAAATCTTCTCTAGAAAGACAAACTCCGAATGATGAAACGGAAAAAAATATTTTGTTGCTGAACAAAGGGGGAAAAAAGGGTATTTTTTCCCCGACAGATTTTGAGAATCTGCCCCGATGGGGGGGGGGGGCACGAACTACCTGACGGGGGGGCCTGTGCTCCCCCGGCCTCCCTTCTGACGCCACCCCTGAGTGCGATGGCTACATCAGATATAGCACAGTTTGACAGTTGTGACAGCTGACCAGGTGCAAAAAAATATCATTAAGGACTTCCTTTTCTTAAACAGCTTTACCCAATAAAAGCCGAAAAATAATTTGCTATACGTCCCCCGAAACGTTTGCTTCTTACCCCGCATTCTTTAAAGAGGATCGTTTCCTGTATTGGTAAATGTTAGTCGATGCATTTAAGAAATATTATGTTTACTAATATATATCTTTCATTTGCTGAGTGTTGCAAAGGAATTAAATTATTCAATATACAATATATATATGTATAAGTATTTTACCGTATGTTATTTATTTCAATATGATGTATTTATTAAGTTCGATTAGCTAAGCGCATTTACACTAAATAATGACAAATATTCTCTTTCTTTCTGTCTTTCTCTCTCTCTTTTTTCTTTCTTTCTTTTCAAATGAATAAGACGTACATGACTAATTATTGTGTATTAATAACTGAACTGTAAGTTGATATCTCTTTATAAATTCTTTCAAGATATTTAAACTTCTATAAATCTAAAGTTTTGTTGATTAACTATAACACACGCCTCCCTATATAAGTATATAAACAGATTTACAGAAATTCGTCTAATTTTGCATACAATAATCAACCGATGCCCATGAAGACGTATTAGGTATATTATATGTTTTTATTATTTGAATTCTGATTATTTCTTTTTCTTTTTATTTAAATTTTCACTTTCCTAATGAGATATATTTCAGCACTTATATTTCCTTTTGTACAATGTTTCAAAAGGTTTAATATTATAGATATATATAGATACACACGCACACAAAAGAAAAAAAAAAGAATTTGCCCGTGCTTTAATGAATGTATTTGTACATTTGCAGTTCTTAATAAATTGATTTTTTATTTTGCTTTCAATAATCTTAATATAAATAAAAGTCATTGTTTGTTTGTATGTAAGGGAAAGAGGTTAAAATTATACCAAACAAATTTCTGCTTATTATGATAAAATCTTTTAATAGGTGTTTTGAAATCTCTCAACCTCTTGAAAACAAAACCCGACACGCAGAAAAAAATTTAATCAACCTGACCTAAACCCGAATCGCAAGAAAAAATAGTATGTTGTGGCCACCACAAGACTTTCTTCTATATTTTCCTGTACAAATTCACTAAGTGCGAGTAATTTATTAAATCTATTATTTATTAAAATTATTTAACATGATAAATGCAAATCCTTTTCATCTTAGGGAAATCTAACACTAAGTAGCCAAAGGAATACAGTTTTATCGCCTATAAATAGCATCTTAAAAAATACGTTTTTATAATGATTATCTCATATATCAAGTTTCGTACAGTTACATGCCACAAACGTTGAGATATAGCCATCACTTATTGATGAAATTAGCAGCATAGGAGCGCCACCTATTGACCGATAAGCATCCAAGTTGAGTCAACATAATATCTCATAGTGGCCTTCTTACATATCAAGTTATGTTTGATGATACGCAATAGAATCCGAGACATAGCCTTCCATTAAATTGTGGAAATCGCTGTGTAGCAGCGCCACCTGTAAATCGGTTTACTCCAAAAGTTGAGGGCACTAATTTTTGTTAAGCTGCATCTATCTACATACAAATTTATGTGCAATTCTGTGCAGTAGTTTCTGAGATATAGCCATTCCTTAAATTGCGGAAATCGCTGTATAGTACAAAATATGTTGGTCGATAAGCATTCAAATTGAATAAGCATAATATCTTATAATGGTTTTCTCACTTACTAAGTTTTCTTTGATAAAACGCAATAGAACCTGAGATATAGCCTCCCTCGTAATTGCAGAAAACACTGTGTAGCAGCGCCACCTGTTGAGCGGTTCACACCAAAAGTTGACATGCACTAATTTTTGTTAAGGTGCACCTACATACAAGTTTATATGTAATTCTGTACAGTAGTTCCTGAGATATACAAACTTTGTTTAAATTTTATTCATTGGTCCTTGAGATACAACATCCACAAAATTTGTGATACAGACAAACATTTTCTAAAAACAGTCAAATCCTCTTCAGGACATCCCAAAACATGAAAATACATCAAAAAGTTTCACGAATCCAATACTTTTTCTATATATACATACAGAAGAAAGTGATAATAGCTTAAAAAGAAAGAAAGAAATTGTTTTTAAACCTCGATTCTGATAACCGCTAATTTTTTCAGCGTCTTCGTCGCTTATATCATGTCGGATCTCGGTCACCACTGCCTGCTGAAGCGCCTTACCTGGGCAATCAATATTGAACTTCATTGGATGCTAATTGCTCCTATTATTCCGTGGTTTTCTATGAAACTCGCTCATAATACGGCTTAAGTTCCTCTAGATTTCCATGAGAGCATCACAAACAGGCGTGGGACATAAGTGTTCTTAATCGGTATTAATTCGAAAATTTAGAAAGCGTAATTTAAAAGTCTATTGTACAATGCCTTGTTAAACATGTTTAGATTAATAGCTACATAAGAATGAAAATTGTTCTTAAATATGTAGTTTTTTGTCTAAATTATACACAAAATCTTGAAAATTCGAACACGGAAAAAAAGAGAAAATCCCAGAATTCTGATAATTCAACATTTAACTAAAAAATTGCCCTAAAATAATACTATTAGATAAGATTTATAAATACTGATTTTCAGCAAAATGACGCTTATCTATATAAATAAAGAGAAGTGTCTGTGTCTGCCTCCGCTCTGGTGCTAACACTACCGATCACAGAGCTATAAAACTTGTCATATCGGTACCTGGGACCCTGTAGGTGTGCACCTCATCGAGATTTTTTCGAATTTGAACTTTTTTTTTCTTTTTTCAATTTTAAATATTGGCTTTTATGTTTCATCTTTCATGAATTTATTCTTCCATTGTAATCGTCTGCATTCTTAGCAACGGCCATTGCACAATTTATTACTTTCTCTAACCCATAGGGTCGAGAAAGTACTGTTTTAGGGTCAAATTTTCGAACGTGAGTTTTTGTTATACTTACAAGTTCTGAGGTCCCCTGAATACGAAAATCATGTTTTTAGCGAATGGTCTGTGTGTCTGTCTGTTATCAGCATATCTCAAGAACAAATAGTAGCAGAAATTCCAAACTCGGTATTCCAAATGTGTATCATATAGGGATTTTACACTAAGCTTTTCGTTGAGATGAAGCCAATGTTTCGTGTACAGGAACACTCAAAAGTATTCAAATACATTACGTCTATAGGGGAAATGCAGGTAAGTAGAGTTTAACATCTATAGACTGCACTAAACAAAATGAAACGAATATATATATTTTGTAATAGAGATAGTCAACTAGGAAAAAAAATTGTGTATGTAGGAGCCTCGCCTCCCCCCCCCCCCCCTGGGGGAAAGTCCCTCCTCGAGGGGAGTAAATTTTCATGATGGATATATTTCAAAAGAGCTCGCCAATTCTTTTAAAACGAATGGTTGAACCATCGATCTGCGATAATTCAAAATAAAGTTATCGATTTTTTTCATTTTTAACTTTTTTTTTTTTTTTTTTTTTTTTTTTTTTTTAATGTAATATTGAGAATAAATAAATAAATTTAACTTTTTTTGCATATTTAGTGTTATATTACTTCTCTAATATGGAAATCGTCTGCATTATCATGGAAGATAATTTTTTTAAATAATAATTTTAATAAATTATTTTTACGAATTTGATTAAAAAAAAGTTAGAAGAAAGTCGTGTGGTGGCCACAACACACTAGTTATTTCTTGTTAGTAGATGTGCTTTACTAATAATATTTTACCATTTCCAAGAAAGCTGTTCGGGAATTGAAATAAATTCCTCATAGAGATATGGTAAATAATATACGTTTTAAGCTAAATATTCATCGCTTGTTTTTTGTATATTTATACATTTTGAGGCTTCCTGATTACCGTAGTCAAGTTTTTTAACGTTAGATCTTTGTCTGTGTCTCTTAGAGTAACTTAAAAACGAATAATTTTAGGAGATCCAAATGTTGTATTTTGAAGTTAATATAAGATGGTTGCCGGAAAAGTTTGATCAAGATTGATATGTTTCGATGTATGTTGCGTGTGAAAATTGTCTGTATAATTTTAAGTAAACTTTTAATTTTATTAACAGAATTAAATTCTATATAAATGTAGGTGCATAGCCCCTCTCACACAGAACTAATTATCATATAAAACTCTTCCGAAGCCTAATTTGAATTGTTTTACATAGGTTTACATAATAGTACTCACTATCTTACCCCTTAATCTCCAACCTGTTTTAATTTATTATATATATTGAAAATAAAATGGCAATACAGTAGAAGAAAAAATTTATTATATTAAATTTTAAATTTAAAAACTTATTTATAACAGTTTATGCATAATTTTTATAGTATAAGAACTTTTTATTTTTCACTTTTAAATATTATTCCTTTAAAATATATATATATTTTTTCTTTCTCTGTCTTTTTTCTTTTTTCATTCATTCATTCATTCTTTTTTTTTTTTTTTAATTTATAGTATTTATCGGAAAAAATCGTAACATATCATAGAAACCATTAAACTGATTTTTTATGAATTTAATTCCTTTTAAAAGAAAGTATATTTTTTATTTCATTTATTATATTGCTCGGAATGATATGATAATATAGTGGAAATAGACGGAACTATAAAATACACGGTTCAAAAACTAAAATATTTAATAGATGTTGAGATACAGTCACCTTTAAAATCGTAGTTTTTCTTTTTTTTTTTTTTTTTTTTTTTTTTTTTTTTCCTTTTTCTTTTTCTTTTTTTTTTTTTAATAATAGCAGATCTACCTGTCGTCGATAAATATCCAAAATGAAATATCCTGGAAAGATATTTCTGCAGGCAGTGGAAACTCGGACCCGCTGTAGAGCGGGTAGAGAAAAAAAGGCCGTAGGCAGCAGGTACCCGAAGCGAGGTTTAGAGCGATTTCAATATATATTTTTTAATTTTTATTTATGATGGGATGAAAAAAATGAATACCAATCCAACTCTTTTGAAAATTCATTTAAATATAGTGAGCAGCGAAGCGGGCGAAGCCTGAAAGTTTTATATAAAAAGAAGAAATAACGATCATATAAAATAAGAGACTAAAATTTTAATGCCTGTGTTCGCCTTAATTTAACACCTACAGTGCGATTATAGTAGATCTATATTTCATTTCTTAAAAATAAATAAATAAATAGCATTATAGATGTTTATGTATTCTCTCTGTCTCTCTTTTAATACTTCCTAACAAGTTTGAAAAGTGTTAATGACTTCGGTTTGTCTCTCTGTGTCTGTCTTTTTGTCCGCGTTTTAACTTTCAAAAATATTAATGAAATTTCTTGAACTGACATATATTATTTTATTTTACTATTGGATATTTCTTATTTAAAATGGTGTGAATACCTCTACTGGTTTGTCTACAGGGACACCTAAAAACATTCCAAAGCATTGTGTTCTATGAGAGGTATTTCTAAAAATCATATAATAATAATTTTACTTCTCACAAATCTTAATGAAACTGAAATATGTTATTCAAGTTTACCATCGGATGTTCCTTAAAAAAGAAAAAAAATAAAAAAATAAAAAAAAGGAGTACATACCACCGTTGATTTGTATACAAGAATTCCCGAAAGTATTCCAAAGCATTCCGTTCTATGAGAGGCATTTCTATACACCAAATTTTAATAACTTGACTTTTCACATATCGTAGTAAAATTGAAGTGTATTATTCATATGTACACAAAAATATTTTCTATAGAGTATAGTATGATCCGTATTAGATTTGTAGGGCCACACAAAAATATTCAGTTACATTATGGGCTATTATTGGAAAGTGACTGGAATTGCATTTCCGATAAACATTAAGCGTGCTTAACCCTTTCTAACAATTCTTAAGTGTGAATATGATTGCAATTTGTATATCTATCTATCTGACTGTCCGTTCTGATATTCTATAAATATTTTGGAAAATTTTAAATAACGATACTCTGTTCACTATGGAATGTTCCTTATTTAATATGGTGTTAATAGGTCCTATACATAGGTATGTGTACAAAAACATCCCGCTCGCCCCCCCCCCCCCCCCCCAACAACCTCAAAAAAAAAAAAAAAAAAAAAAAAAAAAAAAAAAAAAAAATGTATTGCGTTTTAAAACAGATTTTTATAAACCCCATTTAAATAATTTACTACCGTAAAAATCATAAAGAAATCAACATTTAATGCTAGTAATACTATAATAATGCTTTGTATACAATATGGTATGGTTAACCTCGAGATTGTCAGGGCTGCATAAAAATGTTCAGATCTATTAAAGATTGCAGTTAAAATCTGAAGACTGCATTTTCATTCGTGTTAAGCATTTTAAACAATATTTAAGAGTGACTATGAATTCAGTCTTAATATGTATGCCTTTTAGTTTTGTCTGTCTTGAAAGGAAACAAACAAACAAACAAAAAAAGATTACTGTGTATACGCAGTTAAATACCGTTTCTACATTTTTCATTTATTAGTCTTTTACGTTTTATATATCTATTTTGTACAGGTATAGTTAAAATTCTTTCCTATTGATTATAATACAAAATTGTTTGGTTTATACGATTCGAATATCGACTATAAATCTTTTTTTTTTTCTCTCTTTTCTAGTATTAGCGAACTTTCTGCTTAAGTCCTTATTTCTTATTTCTTCAGATATTAATTATCTTAAATTTTGTGAGAAATTTCATGATTATGTTTATTATTATTATTCTTTTTACGTCGCTCTAAGGAGAAAAACAAAAAAAACTTTATTCGTAATGCTAAATTTAATACCCATAGAAAATCAGTGATTTAGATATTTGTTTATTAAAGTTATTTTGCAATTAATGCCTATCTTTAATGTTTAATATTTATTAATAATATATTTTTATTCGTGTTCAAGCTAAGCAATCATAATTAGTACTTTTATTTTAAAATTTATTTACTATCTTTAATATAAATAAATAAATTAAATAATTAATTAAAATAAACATAAACATAAACACGTATATTTTGATTTTAAGTCTTTTAAAATATCGTTTTATGCCGTTTCCTTGAAAAATGTATATGGTCTCAAACTAGAAAAAACTCGTGTCTTTTATACTTCTCTTATCTGTTGTCCTTTTTCTAAGAACGCATACGCACCTGAAAGTCCTGTTAAGGGGTTTTCTGTAGTTTTAAAAGAAGAAAATAATGGGACAATTTCTTCTCCGTTAAAAATCCTTTATCTCTTTACAGAGGAGGGCAAAAAAACTATTAATCTTCATCGATCACTTGAGCTTGTGAAATTTGGGAATACACGGAGTGGGCTACTTTTCGCCTCCCGAAATGAAACTGTTGCTACTCAAAGTTTCACTATTTCTAATAACAAAAGAATTACTTAGAAAATAAAAGAACAAATAACTGATCATTTTTGTAAATAAAGAAATAGGTTTTATATTGTTGTTTATAAGACGCTAATACAAAGGAATTCACTCTGTATATCTTCTTTTTTAAAACTTTATAAAATATCATACACGCAACCTTTAAAAATTGAATAATTATGTAAAAAAAAAAAAAAAAAAAAAAAATGCTAGAGCAACTGTTATAATTACTTATAAATACTAAACAAATATAATATTTAAAGATTGGATTAAAAATAAATAAGACGCATAGTTATGAAAATTTACAGAATTAGATATTGAAGCAGGATTAACAATCACAATTAAAATTATCAGTTTAATAATCCTCAAACGAGGTTTAAAATTATTAGTTTAATAATCCTCATACAAGGTTTAAAATTATCAGTTTAATAATCCTCATACAAAGTTTAAAATTATCAGTTTAATAATCCCCGGACTCTAAAACTTATAACTGCAATGGCTTGAAAAATAAATCCAGTTATTAACGTTATTGAGATTGTTATAGATATACCACTAAATCACCGTAAATTATAATAAAGTTTAGAATAAATTAATATTCTTAACTTTATTTTCTAAAGTGATTGCAAAAAATAATAATAATAACAATAATAATAATTATAATAAAATAAAATGCATTCAATAATACGTATATATATATATACATATATATGTGTGTGTGTGCATTAATTTTCCATAAATTTTTAATATTTTAATATATGAATTTAAAAACTTATTTTTAAAAACACACAGCACAAAAAATAATGAAACTTTGACTTACTAGATTATATTAGGATCAACAGCACACAGAACGAAAGAAATGTCAAAATCAAGACGACACACAAGGCACAAGTTTATAAACTGGACGCAGGACTGCTCGTATGTGGCTTGTGCTATTCTACAGTACAGAACAATGGAATTTGTGCAAAGCTATTTGTCTAAGGGTTACTCTGTGAAATATGAATTTGGCTCCATTGTGCTGATTTATCTATAGCGAATGAACCACAGTTTTTCGATGTATTGAAAGGTACGGCCCAGCTGTTTTCATACTTCTAGTTTTATGATTCGAAGAATACCATGTAGCGTGTGACCTTTGGCTTACACCGTGACCTTGTGAGTATATACTTCGAAAGTCATAACCACTCACCCTATCTGGTGCCAAATATGCCAACGAGTATTGCTTTTAAAGGCGAAATATACTAGAGTTAGGCGAAAACCTGAATTATGCTACTATTACATTCATGGAATTAAAAATATATTTCACCGTTCCCGTTTTGTCAATAACAGATTTAAAAAATGTTAAAATTCATCATTTGACTGCGGAAAAAAGTATTTTCTGTTTTCTGTCAAGTAAAAGTTCAGATTCGAAAACTGACATTTTACAAAAATTAAAGATTTCAAAAGAATCCTAAAATCAGAAAAATTGAAACGAACACTCAGTAAAAATGGGTAAATTTAAACGACTGAGGTTGGATGGGTTTTAAGGCTGTACATCAGTCGAATGTAGGAAAAAATGGCACCGGTAATAATGGCACCGGTAAAAATGGCACCTGCGATTTGCGAAGCATATGCTAAAATGAAAAATGATCGCATTATTGAGAAGAATTAGGAGATAGAGTTTTGTTTGGTCAACATGATATATGTAGCTTTCAGAAACATTTATCTAGGTAATGAAATGCTAAGTTAGCACAATATTCGAGCTAACTAACAGCTAAAAAAAAAAATATATCTTAGGAAAAGAAAAATTTATTTATAAAGTAAGAAAATTTCTTTTAAAAAGTGCATTACGGAAAAACTCAATTTTAATTTATTGAATTATATTTTTCCAATATTTATACAAAAATGAATAATAATAATAATTATTATTATTATTACAATAATAATACTGTACAATCGAAAGAAAAAAAAAGACATTGCATAACGAATATTAGTGTTTGGTAGGAAAAAGAAATATTTTGTCGTGACATTGAGGTATTTTCAGTTGGGACATTCTCATACTTCAAATAAAGTAAGAGATAGGTTTACATGGTTAACTATAAAAGAAAGAAAAGGCGGGCATATACGAAATGAAGTATCCTGTCATGTATCGTAATACAGCTTTTCCTAAGTTTAAAATATCATTTAAGTACACAGGCACACATCAATTGTGCGTACGTTAATCCCCCCATTGTTAAAAATACATCAATTGCGCTCGCGAGAAAAATTACTGATAACATTCATTGTCATCCCCCCTCTTGTATACGTGTATTCCCAAATTTCACAAGCTCAAGTGATCGATGATGATTAATATTTTTTTACCCTCCTCTGTTAAGAGATAAAGGATTTTTAACGGAGAAGAAATTGTCCCTTTATTTTCTTCTTTTAAAACTACAGAAAACCCTTTACAGGATTTTCAGGTGCGTTGTGCGTTCTTAGAAAAAGGACAACAGATAAGAATTGCCACATGCATGAATTTGTATGAAGGAAGACACGAGTTATTTCTTTAGTTTGAGACCATACACATTTTTCAAGGAAATGGCATAAAACTATATATAAAAAGACTTAAAATCAAAATATACGTGTTTATTTTATTTTAATTAATTATTTAATTTATTTATTTATATTAAAGATAGTAAATAAATTTTAAAATAAAAGTACTAATTATGATCGCTTAACTTGAACACAAATAAAAATATATTATTAATAAATATTAAACATTAAAGATAGGCATTAATTGCAAAATAACTCTAATAAACAAATATCTGAATCACTGATTTTCTATGGGTATTAAATTTAGCATTACGAATAAAGTTTTTGCTTTTTTTCTCCTTAGAGCGACGTAAAAAGAATAATAATAATAAACATAATCATGAAATTTCTCACAAAATTTAAGATAATTAATATCTGAAGAAATAAGAAATAAGGACTTAGGTAGAAAGTTTGCTAATATTAGAAAAGAGAAAAAAAAAAAAAGATTTATAGTCGATATTCGAATCGTATAAACCAAACAATTTTGTATTATAATCAATAGGAAAGAATTTTAACTATACTTGTACAAAATAGATATATAAAACGTAAAAGACTAATAAATGAAAAATGTAGAAACGGTATTTAACTGCGTATACACAGTAATCTTTTTTTTTGTTTGTTTGTTTGTTTCCTTTCAAGACAGACAGGACTAAAAGGCATACATATTAAGACTGAATTCATAGTCACTCTTAAATATTGTTTAAAATGCTTAACACGAATGAAAATGCAGTCTTCAGATTTTAACTGCAATCTTTAATAGATCTGAACATTTTTATGCTGCCCTGATAATCTCGAGGTTAACCATATCATATTGTACACAAAGCATTATTTTAGTACACTAGCATTAAATGTTGATTTCTTTATGATTTTTACGGTAGTAAGTTATTTAAATGGGGTTTATAAAAATCTGTTTTAAAACGCAATATATATATATATATATATATATATATATATATATATATATATATATATATAAATATATTTTTTTTTTTTGGAGTGGGGGGGGGGGTGTTTTTGTACACAAACCTATGTATAGGACCTATTAACACCATTTTAAATAGGGAACATTCCATAGTGAACAGAGTATCGTTATCTAAAATTTTCCAAAATATTTATAGAATATCGGAACGGACAGATGGACAGTCAGATAGATAGATATACAAATTAGAATCATATTCACACTTATGAATTGTTAGAAAGGGTTAAGCACGCTTAATGTTAACGGAAATGCAATTCCAGTCACTTTCCAATAATAGCCCATAATGTAACTGAATATTTTTGTGTGGCCCTACAAATCTAATGCGGATCATACTATACTCTATAGAAAATATTTTTGTGTACATATGAATAAAACACTTCAATTTTCTTACGATATGTGAAAAGTTATTAAAATTTGGTGTATAGAAATGCCTCTCATAGAACGGAATGCTTTGGAATACTTTCGGGTATTCTTGTATGCAAATCAGCGGTGGTATGTACTCCATTTTTTTTTTTTTTTTTTTTTTTTTTTTTAAGGGAACATCCGATTGGTAAACTTGAATAACATATTTCAGTTTCATTAAGATTTGTGAGAAGTAAAATTATTATTATATGATTTTTCGAAATACCTCTCATAGAACACAATGCTTTGGAATGTTTTTAGGTGTCCCTGTACAAAAGAAAACTAATTCAGGAGACCTCAAAACGTGCAAATCTGGTGAAAACTTTCGATAATTTAAAAGAACTTTAAAATATCTTTCGAATGATGTATTAAAAATAATTAAATTAGAATTTGAAATATCGAAATTTTAATATATCTGGCAGTAGAAATTTCTGTAATCTACTGTTCAATTCCAAATCAACAAAGCTTTGAAATAATGTGTTACTTATGAAATTATTTTAATTTTGTAGCTGAGATACAAAAGAAAACCTAATCAGGACATTCTAAAACATGTAAATCACGTGAAATCTCTAATTCCATTATCTACGGTAGTTTTATTAATGGAAGTAAAAAGAAAAATAAATATTTTTTTATTTCCCCAAAACCTGTATATACCACGGTAGTCGGGTAATGGAAGTAAAAAGAAAAAAAAAAAGTATTTTTTAGTTCCTTCAAATGTATTTTGTTGCTATTGAAACTCCTATCGTCTATTGAAAAATAAATTACATGTTAGAATAAAATTTAATTTGCAATTAAAATGTAACTGCTTTGTTTATTAATGAAAATTGATGAAATTTTAACTGCAGGTTGGTTTTGTGCTGAATAGGTTGTATATTAAGTGTTGTGTGCAAAAAAGAAAATTTGAAGCACTTTGAAATTTGCAATTTTTCACCCCAGTTCAAGATCATGTGACATTATTGACTTGTACATGTTTTGTTTCCGTTCGAGACAGTCGTTAAAATCGTCTGCTGATAGAATGCCTCTTTTTAAGCAATAAGGATTTTTGGTCATTTTTCGATCGACATGGGTCAGCGTTTTAATTAATATCTCCGAAACTAATTAAAATTTTTAAATTCTGTTTTCAGAAGCCCCTGGGGAAGGCTCCTGAGCATCCGTATGTCAATTTTTGTACTTCTGCGTTCAATAGGGGCTGAACGTATAAAAGAACAGACAGACAGACAGACAAACCTTTCCTTTTATTATTATAGATAATAATAATATCTTTTTTCTAAGAAAATCCCTTTAAAAATATTTTGTCAAGAAAAATCCTTTTGAGTGTTAGCACTTTCTTTTGTGGGAAAACGTTTGAATATGAAATTTACGACTGATTAATTGCAATTATTGCAATAAACAAACACTTAATGGTTGGTAGAAAAATAACCTGTATTTCCACTTTCCTTAAAAGAACATATTGAAGTGAATAGCTGGTGACAAATCAGAGGAATTAAAAATCCTTTTTAAATATACAATTAAGGTCTTTTATCTTATAAAAGAGTATAAGTAATGTAGGTGGTATCTTTATCTTTATTACAAAACACATGTGGTATTTTTATGATTAGAATATAAAGAAATGGCGTATTAAGTTTTCGCATGAAATATTCGCACATTTTATGCATTTTATTGTTCGCACATTTTATGAAAGATTAATTTTGACATTCGATTCCTTAAAATTCAATGAAAATAAATTTAGAATTTGTGTAATCTGTTAAAATATATCAAAACCGAACATAGCCAATGCCTAATAGGTATTTATTTATTTATTTATTTTTTTTTTTTTTTATTACCATGTTTTTATTAACTTCGATTTTTGTTTGTTTGTTTCTCCAGTACAAATCTTGCAATCGATTTTTAACTAACTTCCCGTTCCCGACTAGCTAGACATTTGAAACTTTCAGGACAGCTCAGATCACGGTGACAATACATTTTTTTTAATACTTTTAGTCAACTGTTTCAGGTCCCTACTGGCTTCGTCTGCATTTATATGATTGGACAGAAAATGTATTTAACTAATTTCCCGATTAGCAAGGCATTTGAAACTTTTATAATAGTTCAGAATACGGTGAAAATGCTTTTATTAAATGCTTTTGTCAACTATTTCGGGTTCCTGCTGCCTTCCGCAGCGTTAACAGTACGAAGCTTTCAATCGAATTTTCATTAACTTCCCGACTAGCTAACTATTTTCCCGGAATGTAGGAAAAAATGGCACCGGTAAAAATGGCACCGGTAAAAATGGCACCCGGTAAAAATGGCACCAGTAATAATGGCACCGGTAAAAATGGCACCTGCGATTTGCGAAGCATATGCTAAAATGAAAAATGATCGCATTATTGAGAAAAATTAGGCGATAGAGTTTTCTTTGGTCAACATGATATATGTAGCCTTCAGAAACATTTATCTAGGTAATGAAATGCTAAGTTAGCACAATATTCGAGCTAACTACCAGCTAAAAAAAAAAAAAAAAAAAAAAAAAAAAATCTTAAGAAAAGAAAAATTAATTTATAAAATAAGAAAATTTCTTTTAAAAAGTGCATTACGGAAAAACTCAATTTTAATTTATTGAATTATATTTTTCCAATATTTATATAAAAATAAATAATAATAATAATTATTATTACAAGAATAATACTGTACAATCGAAAGAAAAAAAAAAGGCATTGCATAACGAATGTGTTTGGTAGGACAAAGAAATATTTTGTCATGACATTGAGGTATTTTCAGTTGGGACATTGTCATACTTCAAATAAAGTAACAGATAGGTTTACATGATTAACTATAAAAGAGAGAAAAGGCGGGCATATACGAAATGAAGTATCCTGTCATGTATCGTAATACAGCTTTTCTTAAGTTTAAAATATCATTTAAGTACACGGGCACACATCAATTGTGCTTACGTTAATCCCCCCATTGTTAAAAATACATCAATTGCGCTCGCGAGAAAAATTACTGATAACATTCATTGCCATCCTCCCCTCTTGTATACGGGAAGGTAACGAATTATAATTTCTGGAAAGGAAAAAATTATTTACTTATTCTCGTGTTATCTCCTGGGTAAAGATAATAGGCTCCAATAAATTGAAACAAGAGTAATTAAAAAAATGTTTATATTATATTATTTATTTAAAGAAATATCATAAAAAACGGCAGTTTTTTGAGTGACGCAGCAAAGCTCAAACAAAGCTTAGCAGCGACACTCTATTATACAGCTAATTTATCATCAAAGAAATTTGGAAACGCCGACATTTAATATCTCAGTAAATTGGAGATATTCTGATCTAATATTTTCAGAATAAGCTTTTATCTTCTGCATGATGCTATCCTGAAAGTTTCACACTTCAACATTGTATATATTTTGAGATCTGGAGTTGCAATTTAAGACTTCAAAGGAAAAATGTGTTTTGTGTGAGTTTTTTTTCTCGAAAACGGCTCGAAGAAATTTTATGAAATTGATATATGATATTAATTTATTTTGTCTGAGACGCATGACGTTCTCCGTTTTTCCCAAAAAACTCTTGTTTCTTAGATAATTTAGCTTAAAAATCGAACTATTTTTCCTCCGCCATGCATGGATTTGAACCGCAGATTTTCAGAATTCAGAACAGGCGTCATTCGGTTTTCTGAGGCTGTGGTTGGTTGGTCCAATCTGAATGCAGTCAATAAAATATTTAGATTTTTTTTATTAAATGCAAAAAGGAAACTTCATTGTTTGTTTTAAATACTTATTATATATATACTAAATTAAATTTTACTTAACTATTTCTTTCTTTTTTGTTATGAAGGAAATTATTTGATTTTAAAATTTCACATTTCGCCAAAATACTATTTAGATAATATTTCAAATAAGGAAATATTTTGTAATTATATGTATTCTATTTAATAATTATTCATAATAAATTTATAATTTTTTAAGAGAAAATATTTCACATTTTTTTCCGATTAATTTTTTCCGACGTAAAACCCAACTAATCAATCAACCGATTAATTTTTTTCATCATTCATGTATTCATTCGCCGCCTCTGATTGGTGTTTCCTTCCTGCGCTCTCTGACTGGCTGAGACTGTCGTGGTTTTATGGTACAAGGCATTTGCGGGAGCGGAGCTCCTCTCAATTTGCGCATGCTCGAATTTAGAGAAGAATTTCGAAGTATTATTGAGAGAGAAAAATTTTGGCGCCATCTTTTAACTTAATATAGAGTTACTATAAAAACGAGTGTGATCGCTTTCTCATTATTGATTCTATATTTTTTCTTTTGTAACTCGTAGTTCCTTTCTAAATTTTTATTAATTACCATTCTCTCGCTCTCCTTTTTTTTTTTTTTTTTTTTTTTTTTTTTTTAATTGAATTGAGTGATGTAATTCTGGTGCGCTAATTTTTTTCCCCCTATTAAGACAAAATGGAAAATAAAAGGATTACTCTATATTGCATTACAAGAAATTTATATATATTATATAAGAAAGGCTTGCTCATGTATATTAAAATTTAATATTTGAAGTATCATAATCAGAGGGAAACTATTTATTTAAAAAATGGAAGATAAACATATTATTGGTAAAATGACTAAATTATTATTATTATTATGTAATATTATTTTGTTCTTAATGAATGGCAGTCTATAATCAATTGCTGTATAAATAATAATAAAATCATTAAAATATACTTCAATTTTATTATTTTGCTATTAGGCAATTTATGATTTAAAAAAAAAATTAAATGTCCATTATGTAGTTCTACCAGTAAAACAAGAATATTTCGCCCCCCCCCCCTCCCCCGACACACAAGCACCTCAGATATTAATAGTTTAGGTTAATGAAATTTCCTTTTACATGATTTTAATTTTAAAACCAATTATAAGCTTTTTTTTTTTTTTTTTAAGAGTTTAAAAAGAAATAAAGAAAGTATATATTATTTCTTCGGTGCATTGCTGAAAAAAAAAAAAAAAAAAAAAAAAAAGAATAGAAAAAGAGGTGGGGGGGGGGGATAGCAGAATATATTAATATAAACTAAACTTTGTCTGCATCTAATTATTCTTTAAAAAGGAATTGAAATTTGATTTATCAAAATAAATAATCGTTAATAAATGAAAGTATTTTTGTAAAATTATATGAATATTATATGATCTGCCATCTTGTTTCGAGTGCCAGCTATTTGAAATATTTAAATTCTCATTAAAAAGGTATTTATGATCCAATTTACTTAAAACTCCATATATACGTAGCCCTCATTAATATTTCCATTAAGTCCATTAATTAATTGTAGCCGCCATTTTTAAATAAAATGGCAGCTACATGATAAGAAAAAAAAATCTACTCTTTCTATGAGCTGGAAGGACTTGATCAGTTGATCAATAACCCCTAAAAAGTAATGATATCAGAACAAAAACCCTTAACGGGTTAAAAGTTTGTGACGCAGCACTTTATTTCGATATGATTTGGAAATATGGGTCTTAAAAATAATGATATCAAATTTTGAGTGACGCTTTGCTATTAATTGAAATATACATAGATTTTTCTTATTTCATAATTTGCTTTTTTCTTCTATTTATATTTACATCACAGTACATTCATAATATTTTCAACTTCAACGTGAAAAAATATATAGAATTTACTCACTGATGCTTTTTCATTTGCATCTCGTGAATTCAAAATATGAGTTTTAAAAGAAATGATATAATTTCAGTGACGCCTGAGTGTTACTTTAAAAAGATTTCTTTTTAGATTTCATAACAATCACTTTTGTTTTGTTGAATAAAGTGTATTTACATATTGAAATAATGATTTTAATTTTTAAATATACTATCAAATAATCAAACTTTCACTCAATGTACATTATAAATTGAAGTTATCTAGTTCAATAAATTGATTTGTCTATTGCGTCACGCTATCCAAAACTGCAAGTAAAATTTCTGCAAATGTTTTCTTTTTGCATCACACAATCTCTTTGTATCATAGTATTAACAGTGAAAATGTGTGCAAAGTAACATTTACATAAATTTTACTTACAGTTTTGGATAGCGTGACGCAATAGACAAATCAATTTATTGAACTAGATAACTTCAATTTATAATGTACATTGAGTGAAAGTTTGATTATTTGATAGTATATTTAAAAATTAAAATCATTATTTCAATATGTAAATACACTTTATTCAACAAAACAAAAGTGATTGTTATGAAATCTAAAAAGAAATCTTTTTAAAGTAACACTCAGGCGTCACTGAAATTATATCATTTCTTTTAAAACTCATATTTTGAATTCACGAGATGCAAATGAAAAAGCATCAGTGAGTAAATTCTATATATTTTTTCACGTTGAAGTTGAAAATATTATGAATGTACTGTGATGTAAATATAAATAGAAGAAAAAAGCAAATTATGAAATAAGAAAAATCTATGTATATTTCAATTAATAGCAAAGCGTCACTCAAAATTTGATATCATTATTTTTAAGACCCATATTTCCAAATCATATCGAAATAAAGTGCTGCGTCACAAACTTTTAACCCGTTAAGGGTTTTTGTTCTGATTTATATTACACAAATAAAAGCAAGTCTTGCTTTTGCCTCCAAGGCAGTAGCACATGTTTTTTGCACATGTTTTGAAGAAATGCCAAGTCCTTTCGAAAACGGTTGCGCTGGATTGAATTTTATGGTCTGTGAAGAAGTTTTAAGTTTAAATATTGAATATACACCATATTTTTATTTAGTTTTGTCTTACCTGTAAAGTTTTCAAAATATTTTCCCATTTAAATGAAACATAAGTACTTCAAAAAGGAATCCAAAAATCTCATACCATCAATAACTTATGACAGAATAAGCTGAACAATTTGTTCTGGTATGCAAAATGTTTTTTGAAAAACAAATTTATTCCTGAAAAGCTTTCAAAAAATTGAAACAAACAAATATAAATGATTATCAGAAAGCTTTATCGACAAATTATGCAAATTTGAATAGTCAAAATCATTTAGAATTTTTTTTTTCTGATTTTTTGAAAAACCTACGAGCGCAATTGATGCGTTTATGCTTTTTTTTTTTTGTTGTTTGTTTGGGGGGGGAGGGATATGATCTCGGCGCAACTGTTGCCTATGAGGATGAAGGCCCTAAGCGCAATTGAGTAGTACCTCCTATTCTTAAATGCAACTCAATAACGCCCAAGTAGGGCTGATAGCCTGCAAGCGGGAGGGGGGGTGGTAGAGAAACATTCAGAACCAAGCATTCGGGACTGGGTGAATTGGTAAGTATAAAAGTGGACAGGATTTCTTTGAGAGAAAGAAAACTGATAACTTGTAGACCTCCGTGCCACTCTCTCCTTTAATTGCATTCTAGGGAAGGGATGTGAACAAAAAAAAAAAAAAAAAGATCTCACAACTTCATAGGCATTTTGTAAACTTAAAGGTTTATTACTCACTTCCTTTGGGTAAATTTAAATAGGATACCAGAAGATTTTCTTATTTCTTATCATGCTTATTCTTATTTCACATCTTGCTGTTGGAGAGACAAAGCAGTTTTTTTTTTTAACCGTTTGCAAAAATGTCATCTTTGTTTAGAAAACGAAAGACTGTCTTTAAAGGTTAAAATCAAAATTTTAAGAAAATTTCCTGAATTTCTACATTTTTAATTATCTTTTATCTCCTACTTTTTAAAATTATTTTAAATTTCATAAAAAATTATCTTAGTCGAACAAATGTAAAGGAAATCATGAAAATTAATTTGATTTTTAATAATAATATAATCCTTTATTATGTATTAATATGTTAAAACAAATTTTCAGTTGTACGATTTTTTCATTTGTACGTTTTTCTGGAAAGGTCCCTTAAAAAACGTATAAACGGTGTCACCTGAAAAAGAAGTCACGAAAAAAAGTCACCGGAAGAAAAGTCACCGGAAAGAAAGTCATGCGGGAAAAAAGTCACTTTAAAAAAGTAATAAAAGAACATACATAAATAAAAATGCGTTTTAAAAGCTTGTAAGAATGTTTTAGAGTGAGTATGTGATGAGTACACATGTTTAGTATAAAAACTGAAAACTATGTGAAATAAAGGCAGTATTTCAAACAAATGAAACTCAAACAAAATTAAGAAGGAGCAGAGGCCACCACGGCTTAAGACTGGTGGTACATATATTAATTAACTAACACACAAACGGATAAACCATATCAGTTTTGTGATTTTTAGATTTCTCACACCTCAAAACTTGTAGAAATGTAAAAAAAAAAAAAAAAAAAAAAAGGATGAACATTTTTATGATTGCGTAAGATCCCCATACCTATAGCATGATGGGGGAAAAAATATATATACACAGATTGATAAATATTTATATATATATATATATATCTTTTTTTTTAATGGAGATTGCTTTAAAAATGTCACATGCGAAAGTTTAAAAATGTTATTGATTTATTTATATAATAAAATAATTTATTATTATAAAAACAACTTTTTCTCGCACTTACCTAATAATAATTTGGAAGTAATAAACCATATATATTTTCAGTCATTTTAAATTAAATTAAATTTATTTATTTTTATTTTTATTTATTTAATCCTTTTTTACCCTTAGTTAATTGATACGGTACAAAACAAAATATATTAATTGATTGAAAAAAATAATTTATGTATAATGCTTTATATTAAAATTAACTTTTGTAGCTATTACTTATTAAGAATCTTACAGTAATGAAATATTTTTTTCGTTTAAATGTAATAAAATAATAATAATAATAAATCCTTTCGTTCAAAGTTCAGAGTAACAAAAGAGGCTCAAATTATTATTATTCTTAGCAGTAGTAGTAAATGTTTTTTCACATTTCCTTTAGAGAGTGGTAAAATAATAGATTTTCAAAATAAGAATAATGCATATAGAATAGAATTGAAAAGAATAGAAGGGCATTCTCTAATAAAAGACAACTTTTTATTATTATTATGTATTAAAATTTTTGAAAGTAATTAAAAAATGTTTTAATTACTTTAATTAATTAATTAAAAAATAGTAGGAGTAAGGCTTGACAACTTTTTCTTCCTGATATGCATTAAAAATTCGAAAATAATAACTCCATTTTTGCTGCATCTTTTATTAGATATATATCGAAAACCTTTTCAAACATTCAGTTATATGAAACTAAGTATCACATGAAGAACTGTAAAAAATGAATAAATTTGACGAAAAGAAAAAAAATAAGCAACTTGATATAGAAACATACAAATTCATTACTTTTCAAGGGCATTAAATGAATGTTGTATGCGAATTAGGTGATCCTTCTATCATGCTGTATGCAAACTGCTAAAAATTTACAGCATGCAATGCCCGAATATATCTATATATAATATTTCATTTATTAATATATGTTATTTCTTATCTATAAGTTTCCATGTATATATAAAATGTCGATACTTGCATATACAATAATTCAATTTATAATTACATATAATATGAATCGTCTTTCGTAACGCACTCTTCATTTATCAATAATTTAAAATGAAAAGCTTAATACTACATAAAAATTACAATGAACTCAATTGGACAAAATTAATAAGTATGTAAATAAATGAATAGAATAAAAAGTAATTAAAATGGAAAGAAAAACTAAAATTAATTATAACAATTAAATTTAATTATAAAAATTAATTATAAAAATTAAATTAATTATAACAACTATTACCTACTTTTAATGAAAATTTTCAAAAGTGTTACATATACTCAGGAGGGCGGGGAGGTGGAATACTGAGGGGGGGGGGGAGTTCTTTTTAAATGACTTTGCTTTACATTTATAGGAAAATTTGTATAAATATCTCTTATTGTTTATCAAATTGCAGAGAGGGTTATATTATCGACTGAGAGCTAGAGGGCACATGGAAAGAATATATTTTTACACCACCCTGTTGGATATCTAATGAAATTTTACTTGTTTATAAAACATTACAGTGAGGGTTGCATATCAGTTTCTGTCTCTTCATAAATTTGCACGCAAAAATTCAATGCATGATTTTAATCTGTAGAAAAAAAAAATAAAAAAATAAATAAAAAGATAAAAAAAAAATCGTCTTTTAATCTGTCCTTTTTGCCTCCCCCCCCCCCCCCATGTAGAAATAAAAAATGTACACTCTCATTGATATTTAGCATGAGTTTTACATGTTGAAAATTTCCGTGCTTTTTACAATTGCTGCTTGTAAAATACACGTATGAATGCAAAAACAATCTAGAGGTTAACGTGCAGAGAAAAATAAAATAATGTTTTTTACATCCTACCATCATTTTCTTTTCCTCTCCCTCTTAATTTCCATGACACATATCTTTCACGAGCAGTTATTGTGAAAAGTGCCCTTTTTTCCGCGATCTGGGAAAAAGGGCTTGCAAAATACTTGCTAAGCATGAACGATAGCGAATTTTTTTTGTTTTACGTAGTGGGGGGACCGGGGAGGATGGGACAGATTAAACAAAAAAATTCTGTTTCAGAATAATCTTTTTATAATTTTTGATATTAACTTTTTAACTAATGTCTGATAATAATAATACATTGAATTTTTGCATACTAACTTAGGAACTGAAAGATACTACGATACGCATCCCTTTCTAGAATTTTTCATAAACAATAAGTGATATTTATAAAAAAAATTTATATACATGTGAAGCGGTGTGATTTAAAAATAACATTCTTTCCCTCGCTGTTCCCCTTGCCCCCCCCCCCCCCCCGCCGCCCAAGTATAGGTAACATTCACCACAATTTTTCATTAAAAGTAGGTGATAACTGTTGAAATTTTAATTAAAATTGGTAGCATTGTGGTATTTATGAATCTTTTTTTTCTTCTGCTCCCTCCATATCCCCAAAATATATATAACAGTCAACGTAAATTTTCCTGAAAATTAAATGATATTTATGATGCATTTTATTAAAATGAAAAAAGCATTGGGGTATAAAACATTCATTTTCTATCCTTCTGTCTGTTGCAGCCCCCCCCCACCCCCACCCAGCACATGTAACCTTCACTGTAGTTTTTCATTAAAAGTAATTGATAGTTACACAAAATGTCAATAAAAAATTCGATAATAAGTATTATTTAAGAATATTATTTTATTTTTCATCTGTCCCCCTCACTTGCCTCCTCTTTTTGAACTACATGTATCTTTCATCATAATTTTAATAGAAGAAGTAAGTAATAGTCATACAATATTTCATATAAATAGGTAGCATGGCGATATAAAATCAACTACTTTTCTTATTCTGCTCCCCCCCCCCCCCCCAAAAAAAAAAAAAAAAAAAAAAAAATCTGTAACACTCACTGCAATTTTTTAACAGTAAGTATATATTCAATGTTTTATTTAAATCGATACTAGGGCAGTTTAAAAAACTTTTTTTTTTTTTGTTTTCATCTGCAAACACTTTTGCCCCCCCCCCCTCTAGGTATATATAACCCTCATTTTCATCTTAATAAAAAAGTAAGTGATAATTATACAATATATAATTAAAATCAGTAAAATGGTGATACAAGAAAAAAAAATCATGTTGTTTTCCTCTGCCACCCACCTCCAATTATGTCTGACACTGTAATTTTTTCACAAATTGTACGCGATTATATAAAGTTTCATTAAAATCGGTAAGAAGGTGGTATAAAGACAACCGGTACTACCCCCCCCCCCCCCCCCTGTCCCTAAGGTATATACTAAATGAATGTTGTACACAATCAATTGAAATTTCTAGAAATGTGGTTTAGAAATCATTCTTCAAATGTATTATTCATATTTATTATTTTGCGATTTGCTTATTACAAAAGTGCCCTTTTATTTGGTATCCGAAAAAAAAAAAAAAAAAAAAAAAATCAGCCCTGGAAAAATCACCACGGAATAAAGCACCCTTACATGAACTATCCACAAAAGGAGACCAAATATTAATGAAGTAAAAATTCTATTATGGTATTGCGGGTCAATCAAAAATAAAAATTATGAAATGGAGTTATTTGTAAGTAACTCTTTTGAATCGAAAAGTTTTAATGATATGATTGATACTTCATTATTATATCTTTACTAAATAATTCGACATTTTGTTCTGAAAAGAAAATCATTGTTGAAATACTTTACTATGTACTTTACTGTGTATAATACTTTACTCTACTAATAACAGGTATGTGACGTTCATGCTGAATAAGTGATTTTTTTGTTTTTTTCATTTCTTCCTATACAATAATCATATAATCCCCCTTCACCGTGTACCCACCTGCGAACATCAAATGGACAACTGAAGCTGTCACACATTTCAAAACTGACTAACATGCCAAATCCTCTTTTGAAAAATTATCTTTTACAGCATGACAGTTGCACATTCAGAAGCAAACATCAAAGTGCTATAACCTAGAATTTTAAGAAAAATAATTTTATAAATTTGAAAAGAATCTATATTTTACATTTGAACCCATCTTATATATAATTTTTAAAATTAAGTTTTCATTAAATAAATTTAAATACTCTAAGATACTATTGATATAATAATTACTGATAATATATATACTAATATATATATATAATTATATATACTAATAGTATATATATGTATAGCATTGTTTGAAAAAGTTTTCAATACGTATACCTCTGACCCCGCCCCCCGTTTATGGAACACTGTAGCTTTTTCATAAATAGTAAGTGATTATTATACAAAGTTTCATTAAAATCAGTAAGATGGTGATATAAAAACAATTATTTTCTTTCAGTCGTCTCATAACTCCCCCCCCCCCAACCAAACTTTCAACAGACATATACTAAGTGAATGTTGTACCAATTTAATTTAAATTTCTAATGTCTAATTTTCCTTCTAAAATTTTACTTAAAATCAGTACTTTCTATAAAAAATATTTATAATATTTCTATAAAAAATAAAAAATTCAATACTTTTTATTCATAATACAGGTATTTGTTTGTGATGGCCAAATATATCACGGCAGTCAAACAAAGCTCAAAATACTTCCTAATTTTTAGCAATAATGCGGCTATTTTTCATTGTAGTATATATTACGCAAATCGCAGGTGCCATTTTTACCGTTGCCATTTTTACCGGTGCCATTTTTTCCGGTGCCATTTTTACCGGTGCCATTTTTACCGCCTACCATTTTCCCGATGAGCTAGGTATTTGAAACTCTCAGAATAATTCAGAACACGGTGAAAAGGATTTTTCAAATAATTTTAGCCAACAGTTTCGGGTTCCTGCTGCCTTCGGCAGCTTTACCTGTACAAGGCTTGCAATCGATTTTTCACTAACTTCCAGACTAGCTAGACATTTGAAGCTTTCAGGATAACTCAGAACACGGTGACAATAATTTTTAGGTAGATTCCTTATAGGAGATCTACCTATTGCAATGGTTCTCATGTTAGGTAGATTCCTTATAGGAGATCTACCTATATTGCAATGGTTCTCATGACACGACTTCTGGAAAATTTCTTCATATCTTCACCGATCATAACCCATAGAACCCAAAACCACCCTCCGTTCAAAAGTTTATATATATATATATATATAAATATATATATATATATATATATATATATATATATATATATATATATATATATAGGTATATATATATATGTATAACGCTTTTTCCCATGTTAAGTTGTAAACACGATAACTGGAGTAATTTTTACTTAAATTTAACCAGCTCAGGATATGTTGTCAGGACAGTAAAAATCTCGGTCGAGTTCGTAGATGGGGTATCCAGCTCAAAGGGGTGGAAAAGGTGGGGGGTGGAAATTTTCATTTGCCCATAATTTCTTTAATATTGAAAATAGGAAAAAATTTCAAATCAGGCGAATTACCGCCTTACCCTAAAGAACAATTTTTGTATTTAAACTTTTTCGACAGCTTCAATTGCTTAGAAGTTACAAGCTAAAAAGTGAGTTTTCGTCAGTTGTTCTATATAGCCGACATTTTCTGTATAGCTATTTCATTGCAAAAATTTATAATCTGATGCGTATGTCACGTGCAAACGATAATGAAAAAGATCACTGAAAATATAATAAAATTTTAATCGTGTTTTTAAACAATATAATAATCTGATTAAAAAAAAAAAAATGTTAAATGTGTTTAACAGAAAATATGACGTCACAATTACAACAATGTACTGTACTACTGAGAAAACTGAAATAAAAATTTATCCGTGATTTTAAACAAATAAAATAAAAGTTAATAAATAAAAATGTAAATAAAATCAACATATCTTAGGGCTAAGCAGATTTAGACTTAGCTTTATGACATAGATGCTATAATGTAAAAGATAAATGTCATCGTAAAAAAAAAAAAAAAAATCGTGTAAATCGATGCTAAACGAATTAAACTGGCATGATAGAAAAAGTAATAAATTTGGGGACATTTAAGTATTATCCCTTTGACAAATAAACTACGAACGATTTTAATGAATTTTCCGTTGAAGTTTACTTTCATAAAATCTTAAATTTAAACTCAAGTATTTTATTACTCAAATTCCCTTATTTTGATAAATAAAATAATACCATTTAAAAAAAAAAGAAAGAACACGCTTTTATTGAAAAGTGAACTAATAAAGGCTTTAGAAAACTATTACATACTTTTAAATCTTTATTAAAAAAATTAATTGTTGCCACTCGACATTATATAAATACATCCAAATCCTGTGTCACATATGATAGTTTTGTATAAGTATAGATTTTTTGTCTGCCCCTGGAACCTGCCCCTGACGAGAAAAGTGCCTGGAAATACTTGTACCTAGTATTGTCATTGATTATGAAGTCGTGTGCAAAATTTCAGGTTCTTCCGACGACAAGAAGTTACCGAAAATTGAATTGCAAAATTCCGTTACATACGTTAATAGTTGCATCATATCAAGTTAATAAAAGTGTGTTAATTAAAAACCATTTTAAACGCTTTAATTAATCATTTAAAAATATAAAATTAAAATAATACGTCAATCTTAATACAAATATCGTTTGTGGTGAATAATTTAGAATGCCGGTTTAGGCAAAAATTTAAAACTTACGATTGAGAGTAATACGTTACAGCTTCCTTTGACTTTTTATCTTGTCGAAACAAGATATTGGTCGATGAAGAAATATGAGGTTTTTACGTGGAAAGAAAATATAATGATGCCAAATCTGCCTTTCTCCATCGCCAAGCTCACCGAATTTTGTCTTCAGACAACGAACTTTGTCGCCAAGTCAAAAATTTCGTCGCTAACTATCAAATTTTGCCGACAAATCACAAATTTCATTGCTAAGTCGCAAGTTTTGTCACCAAAATCTCGTCAAATCATACAATTTACTAAATTCATAACAATTAACATTGAAATTTAGCGGTGCCAAATGATCCAATGTTAACTAATGTTAATGTTAATGTTCCAGTTTATGTGAACCAAAACAGCTTCACCTTACAATTTTTATTCATCTGACAATAAGAATCATAAAAACACAATACAAAACTTTGAATAATTCAATAAAAATTACAATGAAATAACTATCTAAAAACCGCTACCACTTATCTGTATTTGACTTGACCATATTAACGCCAGGCTTACCAGTGCTTGACCATATTAAGGTCACAAGTGCATTTTCACGTTTCTATTATTTCTTCTTTAACACGTTCGCTGCCGGTTTCACGTGACTAAAATTTGAAATGACGTTTTTTTCCTTTAACCCGCCGAATATGTTTGACGTGTTGCACAAGAGCGCTACATCGCCAAATGTTATAGGCTTTGTGTTTACCTTTGCTTGTTTGCGTCATGTGTTACGTCAATACGCTGTATTACGTGAAACGTGTAAAAATTCATCTGCTCGTTACAAGCAAACTCTGGAGTTAATGAATAATAAGTTAAATTTCCATTGCAAATAGTTTCGTTTGTACTGAGCAGATAAAATATCTCGCTGACACCATCACTTCGGTTGCATATTGATGATACGTGTTTTATTAGAGAGAAAGTATTCTATTTTGAAATACCCTTCCATGGAGGATCAAATTTTTGATCGCATGTTTCCGGACCACTTCTAGGGCTGAGGCCCCGACCGTTGCCAATCGCCCATTGCGCAGCACTAGTGTGACGTAAAACCCAACCAATCATCTATTTTGAAATATGAATATTTGTGATGTTTGCGTTAGTACTGTTTTGCTGGTTGAATAGAGTTGGAATTTAAGAGGTACTTTTGAATTTAAGAGGTTGGTTTGTTGGTTGTGTTTTACGTCACACTAGTGCTGCGCAATGGACAATTGGCGATGGTCTGGGTCTCACCCCTAGAGTTATCCAGGGACATGCCATCACAATTTTGATCCTCCACGGAAGGGATGACTCTCTCGCTTCGTAGACACCCAGAGGTATAATTTATATGGGAACATGGAAAACATTGCGGGCACGACAGATTTTATGAGCACCAGCCACCATTAGTATACACAATGGTTTTTGGCAGGCTCGTATACCGAACCCGCAATCTTCCAATTACGAGTCCGGTGCTCTACCGACTGGGCAACCACGGTCCTGAATTTTAGAGGCATATCTTTGAATTTTATGCCAATACTGGTTGCTACAGTACAAAATTTTGTATGCTTTTTAATTTCATGCATTTTGAGATAGGGGTATAGTGAACAGATCAGAGTACCATTATAATAGAGAATCGTTAAAATTTGCTATAATTATCCAGTTGCGGATTTATTTTTTCATTCCTAATAACTTTAGGAATGAAAAAATAAATGAGGACTATAAATAAAATATTAATGATAAATAATTTACTTTATACAACTTTTGAAAACTTTTAAATTTAAAATTCCTAAGTAAAAAAGTATACTTCATACATTTTTGTTAAATAAATCCTTGTCGAATCCTGTTCTTAGTCAGTGTAAGAACATGATTCGATAAGGATTTATTTAACAAAACATTATGAAGTGTACTTTTTTTACATAGGAATTTTTGCTAGTGTTCGGACACTTTTGTTACCGACTGTACTTATAGCTGTTAAATTATTGGAAATAAAAAAACTATCATCTAAACACTTATCATCAATTACTAAAGCAACACACTTTTCAGGGACATTTGGTGTGATTGTATAATCTAAGTTTTATTTTTGTATTTGTGATTAGTTATAAATTCGTAATTATTTTTTTTTCTTTTAATTCTATTTTTTGAAAATTTTCCTTTTGTCCTATGTATTATTATTATTCGGATTTTTTTTTGAAGACGCGTTTTCTTTTTAGGCTAGATCGCCGAAAAGCTCGTTTTCGTATGCCGCCGGTGTAAGGTTGCTATTCGGAACACGATGCGAAATGGCGCCGTCTTGGCGATTTTCGAAATTTCGCCAAGCGGCAGCCTAAAGTAAACTTTCACCTGTAAAGTGATACGTCACATCCCGCGCTGGCGCGGGATCGGCAGCGAACGTGTTAAAAGAAAGATATTGAACTTCAGTTATATGGAATTTAAATAAAAATTATAATTTTGATTAAGCTTAAGTGGGGAGGGGGATGTAGCCCAATAGCCCCCTCCGGGATTCACCATTGCTGGGATTGTATATAATTAAGACTTATATTTGTTTAATGATTATGAGCTTGAATTAAAAAAAAAAAAAAAAAAAAATTGAAGCATTTACAGACCAATAAATCTAGCCTAAAATTTTAAGTAGATTTAATAAAATCCTTTTTTAGCTGAAAATTAAGTTTCTTGAAAACAGAATAGTGACGTAAAAAATTCAATGTGTGAGAACAAAGCCATTGGCTAAGTATTAATGCATATGTAAAATTTCTTTACATTTGTAGCATTAACGTAAAGGAATCTACCTTTGCCTTTAAGCTTGCCGAAAAGGGAAGGCCGGGCCAACAGTTTCGGGTTCCAGCTTGAAGCTTTCAATTGAATTTTCATTAACTTCCCGACTAGCTAACTATTTTCCCGATGAGCTAGGTATTTGAAACTCTCAGAATAATTCAGAACACGGTGAAAATGATTTTTTCAAATAATTTTAGCCAACAGTTTCGGGTTCCTGCTGCCTTCGGCAGCTTTACCTGTACAAGGCTTGCAATCGATTTTTCACTAACTTCCAGACTAGCTAGACATTTGAAGCTTTCAGGATAGCTCAGAACACGGTGACAATAATTTTTTTAAATACTTTTAGTCAACTGTTTAAGGTTCCTGCTGCCTTCGGCTGCGTTTATATGATTCAGCAGAAAATTTATTTAACTAACATACCGTCGAGCTAGATATTTGAAACTTTCAGAATAGTTCAGAAACACGGTGAAAATGCATTTTTTAAATATTTTTTCCAGCTGCTTCGGGACCCTGCTAACTTCGGCAGCGTTACCAGTACAAAGATTGCAATCGATTTTTAACTAACTTCCCGGCTAGCTAGCCTTTTGTTGAAACTTTTATAATAGCTCAAAACACAGTAGCAATGAATTTTTTTAATAGTTTTATCCTATTGTTCCGGGTTCCCGCTGCCTTCGGTAGCGTTTATAAGATTCAACAGGAAATTTAAAAACATGGTATATAAAAAGTTCTTTTTATCTTGTAAATATTTATTTATTTATTCTTTTTTTTTTTTTTTTTAGATTCTCAGCATCCACAAGCACTTTTTGAGAACAAAATGTGTCGGGACCTTAAAGAGTTCTTTCTCTCGCAAGAACACTGTGACGTCACCCTTAAAGTAAAAGAACAAGAGTTCAAAGCACACAAAGCTATCCTGCGTGCTCGCTCCTCCGTATTCGCTTCTGCATTCAGACATGAAATGAAAGAAAAAGCAACAGGAACAGTAAACATTGAGGACTGCGATCCGGCTTGTTTTCAAGATTTTCTGTGTTTTTTGTACTGTAGCAAGGTGGAAAATCTCTCAACGGATAACGTTTTCGGCCTTTTTACAGCTGCTGATAAATATGATGTTCAAGATTTTAGATCCCACTGTCTGGAATTCATGAAAAATAACGTATCGGTGGATACTTTTTGTGATACTCTAACTCTGGCTGTTCAACATTCCGAAAGACAGCTGATTGATTTGCTTGCTAACTTCTTATCAAAACACATGAAAGAAGTTATTGCGACCCCTGAATGGCAGTCCTTTTTACTTAAAAATGCGATAACGTGTAACGAAATTTTGCTGAAAGCTCTGTCATGCAACGACGAGTGAAGATAAAATTTTACTTAGGCTTGTAATACGAGAGAAAACATACATAAATGAATAAATTTAAATTTCTACCTATTTGTTATCTTTATGATTTATTTTTTCATATGTGCAATATTTTGAAAGAGGACGCTTTGAAACTGTTAGTATTAACAATAAACTACGGTAGAATATAGAAACGCTTAAATATCCATAGCATATATTTAAGCAGTCAAACGCTTCCTTTTCTGATACCAAATAGAGACTAGTTTATTTTCTACAATAATGTAAATATTTCTTAATTATAAACAACATATATGAAAATTTAAATTCTAATATAGATAAAAATTGTAAGATTTATTTATTTATTTAACTTTTACAACATGTTCAAATTGTTAAATGACTGCAAATATTGCGGCTGATTTAAACGGATGGATTTTTAGCCCTATTTAGTAAAAATCTCTATTTTATTATCTATATAATATTTATCTAACGTGCACTAGTTACGATTATATTTTGTAGAAAGGATACTATAGTAACAATAAAGTATGCGAGGATAAAAAATAATTAAATACACATGCAATATTTAAGCACGTAGTCTCAGTTCATTGGTCTAATAATTAAAAAAAAAAAAAAAAAGAAGGAAAAAGGATGATAGTTGCCTGATCATATTATAAAAATTTTATTTTTAAAATTTGCATCTTTGCAGTCTTTCAGGGGTGAAACTTTTCAGGGGCTACCCCTGAATTCAGGGTTTTTGAAAAGATTTCCTGTCATTCATTTTCCTGATAAATTATTTTGTTTTTATAGAAATTTCTCATATTGAATGTTTAATTTGCCTTATAATGTAATAAGAACTCCCCAGATATTGCTTATTATAGGTAGCTGTATAGTTTATCATTAATAAATCTTCCGTATTTACATGCAAGTAGCAATTTTCAGGGTTTTTGTAAGTTAGTCAGTTTCACCCCTGGTCTTTGCAAACGTCATTTTAAAACTAGCAATATTTTAACGATATAAACAAAATATGAACATTTGTGTTATAAATTAACTAAAAAATATAACAATAAGATGTATAATCCAAATAGGCACTACTTTTTTTTTTCTTTTTCAAAAAAAAAAAAAAAAAAAAAAGTGTAAAAATGAATAAATTAAAAAATAAATTAAAAGCCATCGCCAACATGGCGGGAAAAAATTTTAAAGTCACTATAGGGGTCTTATATTAAAGCTGTCCTGCTTAGGAAAGTATGAAAACTGGGTCGTCGAACGGGAATTTTACTTTGGGAGCGTCCATAAATTACGTAAGGTGTTCAGGGGGAGGGGGGGGCGAGGGGGTTGAGCTGAATCTCATCCAATCTCACGTGGGGGAGAGGGGGTGGTCTCGGCAAATATCACGTAATTTTTTTCCTGCAAAAAACAGTGTAACATTGCGAGAATGTTGAGTTAAATTCAAGTAAAAAGTGTTTCTTGACTTACATATGGCAAAATCTGAAACGATAATATTTATTGTGGCTATCCGAACGCAGTGAAACAGCACAGTAGCCTTTCAATTAAGCACTTATTTTCGCGAGGCTCTAATTTTCGCGATTTTCGCGAGCCCATCGTAATCGCGAAAATTTAAGCTTCGCAAAATACTTTTTTTGTCGCACTCACAGGCATTAGAGCTCTCGATTTAATCGAGGGCACAGGCATAGACGGTACGAATCCGAGAAAAAAGGGGGTGGAGTGATTACATTTTCGGTGCAAAAGGGGATTCAGAAGTCCATAGTTTGATAAAGAGCATGGTAAAAAAGTGATCAAGAAAAGAAACTTGTTTGGGGTGGAACGTGACATCACTCTCTCAATTTTAGTTTGTGCGTCGGCTTTCTTGTAGGATGTGTTGGTTGTTGGTCTTTTAAGTTTCAAATTTTAAATGTAAAGAAAGAAAAAAGCAACTGAGAAAATCTCGCAAGGGTTTGCTTATTGTTAATTAAAAGGCAATTTTTTCTTTGAAGGTCATTTTGTATCGATACTTCCAAACTGCAATATCCAACTCATATCAAGTCATATGATTTCTGGATTAGAGCCTAAAACATAAAGTGATAATTTTCAACCGATTTTAATAAAAATTTAAAATTGACTGAAAATAATGTTTAAAGGCCCACAATCTTCAAACTTCCAGATCGTATTAGATGATAAGTATTTTTTTTTTTTTTTTTAACCTTTTAGTTGAAAGTGCTTTTTAAAAAAATCGTGATTTTTTTTTTTTTTTTTTTTTTTTATTCGATATCTTGTGTCTAACTTTTTTAATTTATTCAATACGCTGTTAGTATTAACTTTTTCTTTTTTTTTTTTTTTTTACATTCTATTCTTTGTAGAATATTTTTTTCATATTTAATCGTACTTATATATTGGAAAAAAAAATACTCCGTAATAAACTAAAAAAGTGTGCAGCTACGTCCGATATTGATTAAAAGTTAACAATGAATATTGATTAAGGGTTTTAAAGTCTAAAAATCGCTAAAATCTGATAAAAATGTCAGTTTTAAAAGAAAAATAATAATAATAAAAAAAAAATTAAGGCTAGTGTTGACAATTTATAATTTGTGAGCTAGAATTCTTCCACTCCAAAAACTACAGATTTTATGCATAAATAAAGGTTATGATTTTTAGAAATTTGCTTATATTAACTCATTGAATTTAATTTACTGACAATTAATTCTTTACACCATAGCAGATTTCTGTAGTTCTGAAATAAAAGGGAATTGGAAACATTGTGAAAAATACTGAAGAAAATACAGATACATTCTTTTAAGCTCAAAATCCTAAATATTTCTCTGGGTACGAGTGCCATAGCCATAGTCAAGCTTAATTCCCATACGAATAAGTATTAATATACTCCATAATTCTGCATTACAATACAATAATATTTAGTTTAGTAAGAAAGTACTTTTTTGAAAACAGAATGAAGTATAATACTTATTAAAAAATTTCAAGTTCTGGGGGGGAAAAATTGCAGACTGTTTGAACGTATTTGGCACAGTAAAACGTTTAAGGGGGTAAGTAGTGTAAAAAGGACAGTTCACCTGCACGGTGGAGGCGCGGAGGCGCGCTGAGGCGCGCGCGCCACCACCCTGTTGGAGTGCGCCTCTACGCCTCCACCGTGCAGGTGAACGTGTCCTTTTTACACTACTTAGTCATCATCTTGGACGAGGGGGTGTTGCCACCGGAAGAATAAAAACTGTGTGTTGCCACCGGAAGAATAGAAACTTTGAGTATCATCTTGGATGAGGTTTGGTGGTGCCATCTATAGGGAATTTTGAGGAGTTAGATTTATTTTCCTAAATTTCGGGACTTAGTATTTTTTTCACAATTTCGGGGACTTCAAAATTTTTTCGAATTTTTGCAGGGGGATTAGATAACGTCACGATCTTTTGGGACTTTAATATTTAGGTGTTGCCACCGGAAGAATAGAAACTTTTGAAGAGTTGTCATTCGGGGATTATAAATTGATTACAGAATTAAATAGAAATTTTCCTATGTATTTCAGTGAATTTGACAAAATAAAACAAAGGGTTGGTGAGTATTATATAATTAAAAACATTGAATGTGAATGGTATAGACATTAAAATTTAGATGTTGCCATTGGAAGAGTATAAATAATTTCCGGTGGGACTTAACATTTTCGACTGAATGAAACAATGAATGACTGAAGTTAATTAACATCAGTAACAATTTATGAGTATTTTAGAAACTTAGCATTTTTAGAGATTAAAAATATATTGTGTTAAGATAATAAATAAGGAATTTAAATAGGAGTTCATACTTTTAGTGACATCATTACAAATTTATATTACGAAATTTTTACAGAATTAAATAGAAATTTTCGTATTTTGAGGATAAGTGTCATCAGTGGATTAACACAGATTTAAAAACAAAACAATAATAAATAATTTAAAACACATATTTTTCAATAATGAATGTCATACAATTATATGTATAATTAATTATTTTAAAACAAAAACGATACGCATAAATTTAAAAACATTAATAAATAATTTAAAACACATATTTTTTAATAATGATATATCATGTAATTATACGTATAATTAGTTATTTTAAAACAAAAACGACATTATAAGCAATAAAGTTGTTTAAACTAAACTTTATACACATCATGACTTTATGTTAACACTAAATAAGTTTCACTTTTAAAATTTCTTTAAACTCTAACTTATAAATACTATTAATACAATCGTTAAAATTGAACGCTGAAACAAAGGTAGATGAATTTAACGAATGGTATAGACTTTGATCTTAATATCTGCGCATTACCATTCGGAGATTATAAATTTATTACAGAATAAATAGAAATTTGCCTATGTATTTCATGGAAGTTGACAAAATAAAACAAAGGGTTCGTGAGTATTATATAATTAAAAACATTGAATGTGAATGGTATAGACTTTGATATTAAAATTTGGGTGTTACCATTGGAAGAGTATATATAATTTATATGTTATAAATTAAACTGAATACAATAAAAATTATTTAAATTAAACTAAATATAATAAAAATTATATAAATTAAACTTTATATTCTCACTAAATAAGTTTCACACTTATTTAAACTCTAACTTACATTCGTTAAAAATTGAACACATGCACTTTAAAAAATGACTATCATATAAATTTAAAAAAAATTACTATCATATAATAATATTAATTAAAAAAATGCATACAAAGATATATAGTAAAGTTATAAATTTTAAAAAAATACTGTCATATGATAATATTAATTAAAAAAAAAAAAAAAAAAAAAAAAAAAAAAAACTATTATATAATAATATAAATTAAAAAAAAATACTTTCATATAATAATATAAATTAAAAAAATTACTTTCATATAATAATATTAATTAAAAAAAATGCATACAAAGATATACAGTAAAGTTATAAAATAAATAAATAAATAAAAAATAAAATAAATAAAAATAAAAATAAAATAAAAATGACTATCCTATAATAATATTAATTTAAAAATACATACAATGTTTAAAATCAACAATTAAATTTTATATACATTATAATTAACTAAACTTTATGCTGTTACTATTAAATAAATTTATCCTAACACGAAAACTTTACATAAATTTTATAAGCAAAAAAGCTATAAGTACATGAATATGTTATTTAAATTAAACATTATATTGATACTACACACATATTATTTAACATTTATTCGAGTTTAACGCTGTAATATAATTTAAACTATCTTAGTTGATTTAAATGAAACAGGTAAATACTTTTAAACTTGAACTAATAAAAATAAGTTCTTTTTATAAAATAATTGATATAAACTATAATAATAAAAAGGATTAGTTATATTTAAAAACTATCAGTTACTAAAAGTTATTTTATATTAAACATTTCGAAATAAATTGCATAAAAATTCAATGCATCATTTTAAATGAAAATAAACAGTTTCCTTAAAAAACAGATAATACGGAATATTCTATGAGTCAGTTATCACCTGCAACGGAAAACCCCTACAGCTGATGAATAATATGTTATATACGCTGGCGAGCCATGCCTATTAGTAATCCACACTATCTCATATAAAGATTAAGTTAAAATCATTAAAACAATACAGCGAATAATTTGGAAAATGCAATAATTTTTTCACAAAGCATATCATACAATGAGTTTAAACGATTATCACCTATCTATCACTTAAACGGTATTGAAATAAATAAATACATATAAAAGTAAGTTATAGTTAAAAAATAAAAATTTCGTTTGTGAAAGGAGTTTTATATATTGCAAAAATTAGTTTTACTCAAATAATTTCTAAACATACACAAGTTAAATGGAAACGTTTCTAGGTTTCATTTAAGCAATAACTTTCCATGTGTGAAAGTAGTTTTATTTATGCAAAATTTAGTTTTATATAAACAAAAAAATTTATAGTGTAACAATAAAAATAGTTTATAGTATAACAATAAAAAATTCCTTATAAGTAAATACCAATAAAAAATATTTTTTAAATTAATTTCTCTCTCTTCAATAAAACAATAAAAATTTCTTATATAACTTTCGTAAAGTTTTAATAAAATTTCTATTATAAACAAATTTTTTTATGATATAAACAAATAATTTTATTAGAATATACATATTAAGTTTATTAAATTATCAAATAGTAATAATAAATTATGAAACTTACTTAAAATTGATGAAATTTCCCTTAGCGAAACGCAACCTTCATTCACACACAAATGCGAGAAACTGTTTATCGCCACACGTTGACTCATACAGATAAGAATGTTGAATCATACCTATCTTAGTATAATGTTGTTAGAGTTCTGTGTTTTTACAATAATATAAAATAGTTTATAGAGATCATTTATTTAATATCAGTTGTAAACTACATTTAAATAATGCAATAAGAGTTGAACTCTGCAATTAACCTATTAAAATATTGAAATATTTTTAATATTTTTATTTAATTTTACTTTTTTTTTTTAATTATGCTAAGAAAATAATGAGATCAAAACAGAATTATTTTACTATAAGACATCCTTTTTCATTCAATAAAATGTAACTGTAATTTTTATTGAAAGGTTTTAAAATCACTTAATAGGATAAAATTAAAAACAGAAATCTTATTGTTTTAGTAATTATTTTATCAAGTTATAATTCTAAGTAATAAACTATCTATAAATAATCGGATAGCAAGAGAGATTTTTGTATAATAACTATATATTATTTTAATATATGCATTACATCGCAAGGTAAAATTTTCAACTTATTTATACGGATTGAACTATAAGTAATAAAAATTACTCATTTACATTACTGCTAAATTTTATAAGTTGGATATGCGATTTAAAAAACTAAACAATAATCCTTATGAGAGAATTTGGGTGACACTTTCACAGAAAGAAATTATCCTTTACAATAAGATTTGCTCATGATGTCTAAGTGAAAATAACTTACCGTGAATCATACTAGAATCATGCAGTTGTAATGAAATTCCCTGTTTTTAGTTAATACAATTATTTTTTACTAGCATATAAATGTACATATTTATATTATTCCTGAATATATAAAATTTTAAATAATTCATTAAGTGTTAAACTTTGCATTTAATCGATTAAATAAACAAAGTTTTAGTAAAATATAAGAGTAATTTTTTAATGAATGGTTTTGAAATCACTTTAACTTTATAAGAAAAAAAAAAAAAAAAAAGAGGTTTTAAAATTACTTAATAGGATAAAATTAAAAATCTTATTGTTTTTAGCAATTATTTTATCTAGTTGTAAACTATATATTATTATTTTAATATACGCCTTATACTTAAGTCAGTTTTAGAGAAAAACCAAGAAAAAAAAATCCCAAAGGGTAGGCTGATGAGTTGGAATATTCTATTATACTTAAAGAATCCAGGTACGGAAAAACCGAAATACATTATGCGGAAAAACAGGCGGGATTTTCGGCTAAAACTCCAAAGCAGTGGACGGTAAACATAACACACCGTGAAACAACCTACTCCCACGACAGCCAAACTAAGAATGAAGGGAAACGTTGAGTTGTAACACCTTATCTACTAGAGATAAGGGGGAATTCCCCATGACTCACCCCTCGTTCGTTCATGTACAACATCTTACGAGAAACTTCGTGAAGGATGACTCATCGGTGATGAGTTTGAATAATATGCATAACCGCTAAATTGTATAAATGAGAATCTTTTAATGTGAGTATTATAGTAATGATAAATTTATTTTATAATCGATAACTCATCAGCTTCACACCTTATATAAAACAATGGTATATTCAAAAGTTTTTACTACACAATAAACATTCACATATGGATATTCCTAAGGTTTAAGACTATGCGAGGATCCTATAAGCGAAATGCCTGTGAGTCTTTCTAAGGAATCCTAATCTGTATTTAAGCAGGTTTTAGAGAAAACCAAGAAATACTCCAGTCGACTAGGTTGATGAAATGGATTCGAATCCAACACTTCCCCTTTTACCGTAGAATCGTTCACTAATCACAAGGTTAATGAGTCATGCAGTTGTATTAAAATTTATTGATTACATGTCTAAACTTATACCATTAAATATTTAACTGTTGGTTCTATAAGTGGATTGCTCTGTGTGTAAGTCTTTGTAACTTATAGTTAAGCGAGTTTTAGTGAAAACCAAGAAAAACTACAAACGGGTAGATTGTTAAGTTGAATTCGAGTCTAACATTAAACATAGAATCGTTTGTTCTTCTAAAATCCTTGTAACAACATGTTTATGGACTTTATAAGAAAATGCTTAATATGGTTTGCATGCGTTAGCTATATTAAACACTTAATTTTTAACATACATTAAGGTTAGTGGATGAGTGACAGGTAATTCATTTAAAACAAAAATATAATAACGGTCGATTGAAACAAAGGGTTTGCAGTTTTAGAGAAAACCAAGAAAAAATCCCAACGGTAGGTTGATGAGTTGGAATATTCTATTATACTTAAAGAATCCAGGTACGGAAAAACTGAAATACAATACGCGGAAAAACAGGCGAGATTTTCGGCTAAAACTTCAAAGCAGTGCACGGTAAACATAACACACCGTAAAACAACCTACTCACACGACGGCCAAACTAAGAATGAAGGGAAACGTTGAGTTGTAACACCTTATCTACTAGAGATAAGGGGGAATTCCCGGAAAAGCTGAGTCACCCCCCGTGGATCTTACGAGAAAGTTCGTGAAGGATAACTCATCGGTGACGAGTTTGAATAATTTGCATAACCGCTAAATGGTATAAGCGAGAATCTTTTAATGTGAGTATTATAGTAATGATAAATTTATTTCATAATCGATAACTCATCAGGTTCACACCTTATATAAAACAATACTATATTTAAAAGTTTTACTGTACAATAAATATTCACATATGGATATTCATAAGGTTTAAGATCGATTAAATAAACGAGAATCCTATAATCGAAATGCACGAGAGTTTTTCTAAGAAATCCTATTGCATATTTAAGCAGGTTTTAGAGAAAACCAAGAAATACTCCAATCGACTAGGTTGATGAAATGGATTCGAACCCAACACTTCCCCTTTTACCATAGAATCGTTCACTAATCACAAGGTTAATGACTCATGCAGTTGTATTGAAACTTATTGATTACAAGTCTAAACTTATACCATTAAATATTTAACTGTTGGTTCTATAAGTGGATTGCTCTGTGTGCGAGTCTTTGTAACTTATAGTTAAGCGAGTTTTAGTGAAAACCAAGGAAAACTACAAAAGGGTTGATTGTTAAGTTGAATTCAAACCTAGCATTAAACATAGAATCGTTTGATCTTCTAAAATACTTGTAACAACATGTTTATGAACTTTATAAGAAAATGCTTAATAGGGTTTTCATGCGTTAGCTATATTAAACACTTAATTTTTAACATACATTAAGGTTAGTGGATGAGTGTCAGGTAATTCATTTAAAACAAAACTATAATAAGGGTCGATTAAAACAAAGGGTTTGTAGGTTATAATTATAGGATAAAACGTTATGTGTTTCGAAAACCCTTCATCAAGATTGCAACAACCGTTTCGAATGATACTCTCCCTTCATCAGATAGACTTAAACTTTTATTTTCACAGTATGAAACAAGATAATAGAGGATTTACACTTATTGAAATCCCAACTTATAAATAATTCGACTTTCACTAAAAATGCAAGTCGCATATACACTTTGAAACAATCAATAAATTTTATATTATCACAATGCATTAAATAAGTTTCCCGTTTAACATTCAAGATGAATTTATTTTTACATTAATTAAGAATTGAACACATATTAATTTTTAAAATGACTATTTTTTAAAAAGTTTTGAAACAGCTAATAAAATTTATAAGCTTTTACAATTAAATAAATTTAGCATATTAGGGAAGTTTTACATCACTCGATAAAATTTTTTATATAGGCAATAAAAGTGATACACATTATAATTATAAACTCATAAAATAAATTTCACACTTAACATTTAAACTCTAACCAATCAATCTTAAAGTAATTTTTTATCTTTTGTGCATAATCATAAACCTTTCGTTTCTATTGTAAAGTGAAGTATGACTCATGCTTTAATTAAAATCTCTAATCAAAATTATAAGAAAGTAAAGTTTAGAAAATACCTATGTATTATAGGTAAATTAATACAGTATAAATATTCATGTTTTTCAGTTAAGTAAAAAAGTTATATAATTAATTTTACAGAGTACTTAAATAATGTATAATTAAGTTTCAAAATTATTATTATTTTTTTTTCTTCTATAGTATGTATATATAAATTTTTAAATACAAAGTTTTTATTAAAATACAATAACCAAAGTTTTGTATGATATTAACTTACAATACACCTAAAACTTTAAATATATAGAAACAATTGTACAGTTGGTTTTGTCTGAAGCATATATATAAATAATAAAATCTTGTTCAGTTTAGTTTTTAAAACACTATAAAGATTTTAGATACACATATTTTTATGTTGTTTAAATAAAATTTTTAAAATGAAACAATATTAATGTTATAAAATAATACACTCAGCATGACTCACCGAGTGTGCTATTCCATCAAATTATTCCGCATACATGTAATAACATGTCTGACTTAACTATATACTGAATTACCATTATTTCAGAAAAAGTTGGGACTTACCTTAAAACACGTCCTACACCCTTGGCAGACTTGAAGAAAATGAATGATATGAGACATTCTTATCAGTGACGCCCGGTCACGAGGTCAGTGACGTCACGAGTGACGTGATTGGGTATGCTCAGTCACGTGATCATGACGTCATCCTCTCATCAATGACGTCACCGATTGCTTATCAGCTACCACAACGCGTGGAAATGTCCTTCAGTACGCAGTGAAAAATATTCAAAGTCTACGGGACATTACTCGAAACGATTCCATTGTCTTATACGGTAAATTGAAATATAACACGCGGAAAAAAGATCGACATATACCGGAGAAACTATGCATACTGCCCGATGAAAATAACCCGCACAGCTAAGGAGATGCTACCAGGATGAGAGTCAAAATCCAACTGAATTCAAACAATATGACAAGGTCTATAAATCTCCCGTGTTGATTAGATGGTTTTGATGAATGGGTTTTCCCCCACACCTAAGCAGAATGGAGAAGTCATAGGTTTTTTCCTCACCTATCACGAAGATGATATCTCTTAATTAAGTTTCTTAATTAAAATTATGCAAATTATATGTAAGTCTTTCAAATATCTCTTAATTATATTTTCTAATTAAAATTATGTATCATATGCTCTCCTGGTTAAAGATTTAATAAACCTAACTTTTATACAACATAAATAAATTTAATAAGTATAATCTGTTCGATGACTCATCAAACGATGACTCATCGTAAACATGTGCGAACATGTCTGAACATGAATCTACTTGAACCTTAACATTTTATTGTATAAGATTTTATATTATTGCTTTTTATATTATTCAAACCGAAAGTTATTTTTATTATTATTGTTTACTTAAGAGAAACTTAATTTGCATTCATTATGAATAAAAATTTAATTATTAACTGCAAAATCTGTTTACTTATAATTTTCGTCAACTAGTGTTGTTTATTTAATTTCCAACATCATATACTTTGTGATTTATATAGTAATTATCACTTATTCAGTAAAATATTAAGGTTCAAGTAGATTCATGTTCAGACATGTTCGCACATGTTTACGATGAGTCATCGTTTGATGAGTCATCGAACAGATTATACTTATTAAATTTATTTATGTTGTATAAAAGTTAGGTTTATTAAATCTTTAACCAGGAGAGCATATGATACATAATTTTAATTAGAAAATATAATTAAGAGATATTTGAAAGACTTACATATAATTTGCATAATTTTAATTAAGAAACTTAATTAAGAGATATCATATTCGTGATAGGTGAGGAAAAAACCTATGACTTCTCCATTCTGCTTAGGTGTGGGGGAAAACCCATTCATCAAAACCATCTAATCAACACGGGAGATTTATAGACCTTGTCATATTGTTTGAATTCAGTTGGATTTTGACTCTCATCCTGGTAGCATCTCCTTAGCTGTGCGGGTTATTTTCATCGGGCAGTATGCATAGTTTCTCCGGTATATGTCGATCTTTTTTCCGCGTGTTATATTTCAATTTACCGTATAAGACAATGGAATCGTTTCGAGTAATGTCCCGTAGACTTTGAATATTTTTCACTGCGTACTGAAGGACATTTCCGCGCGTTGTGGTAGCTGATAAGCAATAGGTGACGTCATTGATGAGAGGATGACGTCATGATCACGTGACTGAGCATACCCAATCACATCACTCGTGACGTCACTGACCTCGTGACCGGGCGTCACTGATAAGAATGTCTCATATCATTCATTTTCTTCAAGTCTGCCAAGGGTGTAGGACGTGTTTTAAGGTAAGTCCCAACTTTTTCTGAAATAATGGTAATTCAGTATATAGTTAAGTCAGACATGTTATTACATGTATGCGGAATAATTTGATGGAATAGCACACTCGGTGAGTCATGCTGAGTGTATTATTTTATAACATTAATATTGTTTCATTTTAAAAATTTTATTTAAACAACATAAAAATATGTGTATCTAAAATCTTTATAGTGTTTTAAAAACTAAACTGAACAAGATTTTATTATTTATATATATGCTTCAGACAAAACCAACTGTACAATTGTTTCTATATATTTAAAGTTTTAGGTGTATTGTAAGTTAATATCATACAAAACTGGTTATTGTATTTTAATAAAAACTTTGTATTTAAAAATTTATATATACATACTATAGAAGAAAAAAAAAAAATAATAATTTTGAAACTTAATTATACATTATTTAAGTACTCTGTAAAATTAATTATATAACTTTTTTACTTAACTGAAAAACATGAATATTTATACTGTATTAATTTACCTATAATACATAGGTATTTTCTAAACTTTACTTTCTTATAATTTTGATTAGAGATTTTAATTAAAGCATGAGTCATACTTCACTTTACAATAGAAACGAAAGGTTTATGATTATGTACAAAAGATAAAAAATTACTTTAAGATTGATTGGTTAGAGTTTAAATGTTAAGTGTGAAATTTATTTTATGAGTTTATAATTATAATGTGTATCACTTTTATTGCCTATATAAAAAATTTTATCGAGTGATGTAAAACTTCCCTAATATGCTAAATTTATTTAATTGTAAAAGCTTATAAATTTTATTAGCTGTTTCAAAACTTTTTAAAAAATAGTCATTTTAAAAATTAATATGTGTTCAATTCTTAATTAATGTAAAAATAAATTCATCTTGAATGTTAAACGGGAAACTTATTTAATGCATTGTGATAATATAAAATTTATTGATTGTTTCAAAGTGTATATGCGACTTGCATTTTTAGTGAAAGTCGAATTATTTATAAGTTGGGATTTCAATAAGTGTAAATCCTCTATTATCTTGTTTCATACTGTGAAAATAAAAGTTTAAGTCTATCTGATGAAGGGAGAGTATCATTCGAAACGGTTGTTGCAATCTTGATGAAGGGTTTTCGAAACACATAACGTTTTATCCTATAATTATAACCTACAAACCCTTTGTTTTAATCGACCCTTATTATAGTTTTGTTTTAAATGAATTACCTGACACTCATCCACTAACCTTAATGTATGTTAAAAATTAAGTGTTTAATATAGCTAACGCATGAAAACCCTATTAAGCATTTTCTTATAAAGTTCATAAACATGTTGTTACAAGTATTTTAGAAGATCAAACGATTCTATGTTTAATGCTAGGTTTGAATTCAACTTAACAATCAACCCGTTTGTAGTTTTCCTTGGTTTTCACTAAAACTCGCTTAACTATAAATTACAAAGACTCGCACACAGAGCAATCCACTTATAGAACCAACAGTTAAATATTTAATGGTATAAGTTTAGACTTGTAATCAATAAGTTTCAATACAACTGCATGAGTCATTAACCTTGTGATTAGTGAACGATTCTATGGTAAAAGGGGAAGTGTTGGGTTCGAATCCATTTCATCAACCTAGTCGATTGGAGTATTTCTTGGTTTTCTCTAAAACCTGCTTAAATATGCAATAGGATTTCTTAGAAAGACTCTCGTGCATTTCGATTATAGGATTCTCGTTTATTTAATCGATCTTAAACCTTATGAATATCCATATGTGAATATTTATTGTACAGTAAAACTTTTAAATATAGTATTGTTTTATATAAGGTGTGAACCTGATGAGTTATCGATTATGAAATAAATTTATCATTACTATAATACTCACATTAAAAGATTCTCGCTTATACCATTTAGCGGTTATGCAAATTATTCAAACTCGTCACCGATGAGTCATCCTTCACGAACTTTCTCGTAAGATCCACGGGGGGTGACTCAGCTTTTCCGGGAATTCCCCCTTATCTCTAGTAGATAAGGTGTTACAACTCAACGTTTCCCTTCATTCTTAGTTTGGCCGTCGTGTGAGTAGGTTGTTTTACGGTGTGTTATGTTTACCGTGCACTGCTTTGAAGTTTTAGCCGAAAATCTCGCCTGTTTTTCCGCGTATTGTATTTCAGTTTTTCCGTACCTGGATTCTTTAAGTATAATAGAATATTCCAACTCATCAACCTACCGTTGGGATTTTTTCTTGGTTTTCTCTAAAACTGCAAACCCTTTGTTTCAATCGACCGTTATTATATTTTTGTTTTAAATGAATTACCTGTCACTCATCCACTAACCTTAATGTATGTTAAAAATTAAGTGTTTAATATAGCTAACGCATGCAAACCATATTAAGCATTTTCTTATAAAGTCCATAAACATGTTGTTACAAGGATTTTAGAAGAACAAACGATTCTATGTTTAATGTTAGACTCGAATTCAACTTAACAATCTACCCGTTTGTAGTTTTTCTTGGTTTTCACTAAAACTCGCTTAACTATAAGTTACAAAGACTCACACACAGAGCAATCCACTTATAGAACCAACAGTTAAATATTTAATGGTATAAGTTTAGACATGTAATCAATAAGTTTTAATACAACTGCATGACTCATTAACCTTGTGATTAGTGAACGATTCTACGGTAAAAGGGGAAGTGTTGGATTCGAATCCATTTCATCAACCTAGTCGACTGGAGTATTTCTTGGTTTTCTCTAAAACCTGCTTAAATACAGATTAGGATTCCTTAGAAAGACTCACAGGCATTTCGCTTATAGGATCCTCGCATAGTCTTAAACCTTAGGAATATCCATATGTGAATGTTTATTGTGTAGTAAAAACTTTTGAATATACCATTGTTTTATATAAGGTGTGAAGCTGATGAGTTATCGATTATAAAATAAATTTATCATTACTATAATACTCACATTAAAAGATTCTCATTTATACAATTTAGCGGTTATGCATATTATTCAAACTCATCACCGATGAGTCATCCTTCACGAAGTTTCTCGTAAGATGTTGTACATGAACGAACGAGGGGTGAGTCATGGGGAATTCCCCCTTATCTCTAGTAGATAAGGTGTTACAACTCAACGTTTCCCTTCATTCTTAGTTTGGCTGTCGTGGGAGTAGGTTGTTTCACGGTGTGTTATGTTTACCGTCCACTGCTTTGGAGTTTTAGCCGAAAATCCCGCCTGTTTTTCCGCATAATGTATTTCGGTTTTTCCGTACCTGGATTCTTTAAGTATAATAGAATATTCCAACTCATCAGCCTACCCTTTGGGATTTTTTTTTCTTGGTTTTTCTCTAAAACTGACTTAAGTATAAGGCGTATATTAAAATAATAATATATAGTTTACAACTAGATAAAATAATTGCTAAAAACAATAAGATTTTTAATTTTATCCTATTAAGTAATTTTAAAACCTCTTTTTTTTTTTTTTTTCTTATAAAGTTAAAGTGATTTCAAAACCATTCATTAAAAAATTACTCTTATATTTTACTAAAACTTTGTTTATTTAATCGATTAAATGCAAAGTTTAACACTTAATGAATTATTTAAAATTTTATATATTCAGGAATAATATAAATATGTACATTTATATGCTAGTAAAAAATAATTGTATTAACTAAAAACAGGTAATTTCATTACAACTGCATGATTCTAGTATGATTCACGGTAAGTTATTTTCACTTAGACATCATGAGCAAATCTTATTGTAAAGGATAATTTCTTTCTGTGAAAGTGTCACCCAAATTCTCTCATAAGGATTATTGTTTAGTTTTTTAAATCGCATATCCAACTTATAAAATTTAGCAGTAATGTAAATGAGTAATTTTTATTACTTATAGTTCAATCCGTATAAATAAGTTGAAAATTTTACCTTGCGATGTAATGCATATATTAAAATAATATATAGTTATTATACAAAAATCTCTCTTGCTATCCGATTATTTATAGATAGTTTATTACTTAGAATTATAACTTGATAAAATAATTACTAAAACAATAAGATTTCTGTTTTTAATTTTATCCTATTAAGTGATTTTAAAACCTTTCATTAAAAATTACAGTTACATTTTATTGAATGAAAAAGGATGTCTTATAGTAAAATAATTCTGTTTTGATCTCATTATTTTCTTAGCATAATTAAAAAAAAAAAGTAAAATTAAATAAAAATATTAAAAATATTTCAATATTTTAATAGGTTAATATCAGAGTTCAACTCTTATTGCATTATTTAAATGTAGTTTACAACTGATATTAAATAAATGATCTCTATAAACTATTTTATATTATTGTAAAAACACAGAACTCTAACAACATTATACTAAGATAGGTATGATTCAACATTCTTATCTGTATGAGTCAACGTGTGGCGATAAACAGTTTCTCGCATTTGTGTGTGAATGAAGGTTGCATTTCGCTAAGGGAAATTTCATCAATTTTAAGTAAGTTTCATAATTTATTATTACTATTTGATAATTTAATAAACTTAATATGTATATTCTAATAAAATTATTTGTTTATATCATAAAAAAATTTGTTTATAATAGAAATTTTATTAAAACTTTACGAAAGTTATATAAGAAATTTTTATTGTTTTATTGAAGAGAGAGAAATTAATTTAAAAAATATTTTTTATTGGTATTTACTTATAAGGAATTTTTTATTGTTATACTATAAACTATTTTTATTGTTACACTATAAATTTTTTTGTTTATATAAAACTAAATTTTTCATAAATAAAACTACTTTCACACATGGAAAATTATTGCTTAAATGAAACCTAGAAACGTTTCCATTTAACTTGTGTATGTTTAGAAATTATTTGAGTAAAACTAATTTTTGCAATATATAAAACTCCTTTCACAAACGAAATTTTTATTTTTTAACTATAACTTACTTTTATATGTATTTATTTATTTCAATACCGTTTAAGTGATAGATAGGTGATAATCGTTTAAACTCATTGTATGATATGCTTTGTGAAAAAATTATTGCATTTTCCAAATTATTCGCTGTATTGTTTTAATGATTTTAACTTAATCTTTATATGAGATAGTGTGGAATACTAATAGGCATGGCTCGCCAGCGTATATAACATATTATTCATCAGCTGTAGGGGTTTTCCGTTGCAGGTGATAACTGACTCATAGAATATTCCGTATTATCTGTTTTTTAAGGAAACTGTTTATTTTCATTTAAAATGATGCATTGAATTTTTATGCAATTTATTTCGAAATGTTTAATATAAAATAACTTTTAGTAACTGATAGTTTTTAAATATAACTAATCCTTTTTATTATTATAGTTTATATCAATTATTTTATAAAAAGAACTTATTTTTATTAGTTCAAGTTTAAAAGTATTTACCTGTTTCATTTAAATCAACTAAGATAGTTTAAATTATATTACAGCGTTAAACTCGAATAAATGTTAAATAATATGTGTGTAGTATCAATATAATGTTTAATTTAAATAACATATTCATGTACTTATAGCTTTTTTGCTTATAAAATTTATGTAAAGTTTTCGTGTTAGGATAAATTTATTTAATAGTAACAGCATAAAGTTTAGTTAATTATAATGTATATAAAATTTAATTGTTGATTTTAAACATTGTATGTATTTTTAAATTAATATTATTATAGGATAGTCATTTTTATTTTATTTTTATTTTTATTTATTTTATTTTTTATTTATTTATTTATTTTATAACTTTACTGTATATCTTTGTATGCATTTTTTTAATTAATATTATTATATGAAAGTAATTTTTTTAATTTATATTATTATATGAAAGTATTTTTTTTTAATTTATATTATTATATAATAGTATTTTTTTTTTTTTTTTTTTTTTTTTTTTTTTTAATTAATATTATCATATGACAGTATTTTTTTAAAATTTATAACTTTACTATATATCTTTGTATGCATTTTTTTAATTAATATTATTATATGATAGTAATTTTTTTTAAATTTATATGATAGTCATTTTTTAAAGTGCATGTGTTCAATTTTTAACGAATGTAAGTTAGAGTTTAAATAAGTGTGAAACTTATTTAGTGAGAATATAAAGTTTAATTTATATAATTTTTATTATATTTAGTTTAATTTAAATAATTTTTATTGTATTCAGTTTAATTTATAACATATAAATTATTTATACTCTTCCAATGGTAACACCCAAATTTTAATATCAAAGTCTATACCATTCACATTCAATGTTTTTAATTATATAATACTCACGAACCCTTTGTTTTATTTTGTCAACTTCCATGAAATACATAGGCAAATTTCTATTTATTCTGTAATAAATTTATAATCTCCGAATGGTAATGCGCAGATATTAAGATCAAAGTCTATACCATTCGTTAAATTCATCTACCTTTGTTTCAGCGTTCAATTTTAACGATTGTATTAATAGTATTTATAAGTTAGAGTTTAAAGAAATTTTAAAAGTGAAACTTATTTAGTGTTAACATAAAGTCATGATGTGTATAAAGTTTAGTTTAAACAACTTTATTGCTTATAATGTCGTTTTTGTTTTAAAATAACTAATTATACGTATAATTACATGATATATCATTATTAAAAAATATGTGTTTTAAATTATTTATTATTGTTTTTAAATTTATGCGTATCGTTTTTGTTTTAAAATAATTAATTATACATATAATTGTATGACATTCATTATTGAAAAATATGTGTTTTAAATTATTTATTATTGTTTTGTTTTTAAATCTGTGTTAATCCACTGATGACACTTATCCTCAAAATACGAAAATTTCTATTTAATTCTGTAAAAATTTCGTAATATAAATTTGTAATGATGTCACTAAAAGTATGAACTCCTATTTAAATTCCTTATTTATTATCTTAACACAATATATTTTTAATCTCTAAAAATGCTAAGTTTCTAAAATACTCATAAATTGTTACTGATGTTAATTAACTTCAGTCATTCATTGTTTCATTCAGTCGAAAATGTTAAGTCCCACCGGAAATTATTTATACTCTTCCAATGGCAACATCTAAATTTTAATGTCTATACCATTCACATTCAATGTTTTTAATTATATAATACTCACCAACCCTTTGTTTTATTTTGTCAAATTCACTGAAATACATAGGAAAATTTCTATTTAATTCTGTAATCAATTTATAATCCCCGAATGACAACTCTTCAAAAGTTTCTATTCTTCCGGTGCCAACACCTAAATATTAAAGTCCCAAAAGATCGTGACGTTATCTAATCCCCCTGCAAAAATTCGAAAAAATTTTGAAGTCCCCGAAATTGTGAAAAAAATACTAAGTCCCGAAATTTAGGAAAATAAATCTAACTCCTCAAAATTCCCTATAGATGGCACCACCAAACCTCATCCAAGATGATACTCAAAGTTTCTATTCTTCCGGTGGCAACACACAGTTTTTATTCTTCCGGTGGCAACACCCCCTCGTCCAAGATGATGACTAAGTAGTGTAAAAAGGACACGTTCACCTGCACGGTGGAGGCGTAGAGGCGCACTCCAACAGGGTGGTGGCGCGCGCGCCTCAGCGCGCCTCCGCGCCTCCACCGTGCAGGTGAACTGTCCTTTTTACACTACTGGGGTAAAAACTTACTTGCTGCCAAAGGGCAAAATTTTCACCTTTAAACTGCAGTTATTCTGCAGATTTTATGATTTTTGTTCAAAATACCTTCAGATTGTCTGTTGATTTTTCTGCGGTTAAAAAAGAAAAAAAAAAAAAAGAAAAAAAAAAAGCTGGGTATTGACAAGAAGTACTGTTGGCTTGATAACTATTAAGAAAAAGGGAGGAAAGAAGAAGAAATAGAAATGGATTAAAAATAAGAAACTAAAGGATTAAAAAAAAAAATTGAAAACTGAATTTTTGTCAGAATTATATGCTAAAACAGTACCGTTTTGTTACATTTTATTCCACGAATATTCCCGTAAAATTAGTAGTAATTACAAAATATATATATTTATTCAAGCATTAGTTAATTCTGTTTTGAAGAAGTATGCAAAATTTCAATAAGATTGGCGCATGACTTTATGAGAAATTGTGTCCACCGCATTTATGATTGGTCTCCGAAAATCAGAAATCCACCCGCTGAATATATTTTTTTTTTACTTTTTCTTCCATATATACGGTAGAGAAAGTATTGTTTTAGGGTCAAATTTTCAAAATCGAGACTGTGTTATATTTACACGTTTTGAGGTCCTCTGAATCCGAAAAACATTTTTTTAGCGGTTGGTTTGTATTTGTGTCAGTTTCAACATATCTCAGTAACAAATAACAGCTGGAATTTCAAACTCTGTATCCTAAATGTGCATCATATAGCGATGTTACACGAAACTTTTTGCTCTGATCAAGCAAATGGTTCTTGTACAGGGACACCCAAGAGAATCCAAGTGCATTACGTCTACAGACGAAATTGGAGGTAATTAGAGTTTAACATCTATAGGCTGCACTAAACAAAATAGAATGAACATATCATTTTTATATTCAGAAAAGCATGCTTTGTGTACAGTCGGTGAAAAAAAAAAACGCAACACTCAAAGTAACTTCGTTGCTAATCGATGTAGAAAAATGCAATAGGTATCATTCGACGGGGAATTGTGAGTAGTTTCAGAAAATGAAGTGAAATTTTGAATTAGGGGTCGTCTACATATTAAAACGCGTACCAACTTTGATTTTTTCAATGGTTATGCCCCATTTTTATTTTATATTTGAATTCCTGGGATCAAGACAACGCGAAAAAGTATATTGGTTGTATATTTTACTTATTTTTTCACAGAGTTATAAGCGTTCAAAGTTTGAAGGTGCTAATGTTAAATTCATATTTCAAACTTTTATTAATATCTTCTCAAAAAATAACTTGATCGATATAATTATTTTTTTACAAGATACAGTGAAGAAACCCAAACATAATCCATCATTACTTTTGATTCTGAAAAATATTTTTAATTCTGAAAAATATTAATAAATTCATATTTATAAAAATTATGAATTATGACCTATATTAATTTTTACATAAAATGAATCCTAATGCTGAAAAATATGGGTGTGCAAATTTGCAGCTCATTCCAGTTATTAATTTTCGAGATATAAATAAATCTTTCTTTTCGAGTGGTTTAGGGGGCCGTCTCTTATAAAGTTTTGCAGGAGATAACGAATCGAATCTTAAAAAATAACAAAGAAAATTAAACAAAACATTTTTATTTTTTACTTACAGGCCAAATTATGTAACAACAACGTAAAACGCAAAGAAATGAAACAAAAATGATGATTTTTAGTCATTAGTCATCAAGAATTCCTGTTTTCTAAAAAAGACAAGCCCCATCTTCATCGTTCTTCAAAACAAAACAATGCAGAAAGGTAAAGAAAAGTAAATGTGACATCGAGTATTCGTGTTAAACCCTTTATTTTATGTTGACAAAAATATGCACAAGTGGTATTTACTTCATCAATTACTGGTGATAAATTTTGAATCTTTTAAACAAACACTAGAAGAAAAAAGTTAACTAAATAGGCGGGGTTTACTGTTTTAAATAGAAAAACAGGCTTAATATTTCAGAACAAATTTTCTGTATTCAGAAATATATTACAAATGGATATACATTATAATTATATTCTTTCTAATTAATATATTTCTATCCCTAGTATATTTTATTGCAAAAATATGAACAATGGGTACACACTTAAGAAATAAGTAACGCACAAATTACGAAGGAAACGCCCACTGACAGAGTTACAGATTTCCAAATGGAGTGAATCTATGTCAGCAGTCGCGAAAGGATTAATTAAAAAATTATATTTTCATAGAAATTATAAAACGAATCGTACAGTTCCAAAGAGTTCAACTGACTGAAAACTGGTAAGGGCGAGTAAAATTGTTTAATATTTACTTCATGAACCCTTACAATAATTTATCCGAAAAGATTTAGTTGATGCGTTGTTGTATACATATATATCTATATTATTTCATTTCGTTATTATGTTAACCTACAAAAGAAAATTTAAGCTTTATTGGAGATCAGTACAGCCAAAATAGACACTTGAAAAATATTGCACTTTTTTCAAAGAGTACTGTCTGGACCAGTCGCAAGTGTAATGTATTTAAATAGACCTAAAAATTTCTAAAAAAGTACCGAAGTTTATACAAATCTAAAAAACTGAATTCTGTTTAATTAAGAAATTGAAAATTGTAAATGTTTTTATTAATTTATATAATTCTTTTTTTCCCGAAAGATTTCCGGTGACAAACATTACAATTTTGTTTATTTCTTATAGGATCTTAATTTTATTTTTTTACATTTAGAGATAACCCCCTAACACATTTTTTATTATAACTCTATAAATACTAAAGATAAAGTATACAAACAGTATACTTTTCCGCACTGCCAGACACTCAGAAATTCGAATATGAAGTCAAAATTGGGTGTTGCTGTTGAAAAAAAATCAAATTTGGCGCTCATTTCAATATGTAGATGACCCCTAATTCTAACTTCGACAACATTTTCAGAAAGTGCATTTAATATCCTGTTGAATTATGTCTATTAGATGTTTCTGCGTCAATAAATAACGAAATTACAGCGGGTGTTGCGTTTTTTTTTCCCCCGACAGTACATTGTTGTGTGAAAATCATTCATTTACAGGGCTACCCAAAGTCGGTTATATTGGGGTTAACACTTAGAAATTACTGGAAGTGTATTACATTTTGGGTCATACATTTTTCATATAAGATTAAATTTAAGTACCCAGTGTGATGTGTATATATTTAAAAGATAATATACAGTACTATTCAAAATTAAGCTAAATGCTCATTTCTATTGAATGTAATTGATAAAAGTGCTTTACTACATTTTACAATGTCGACAACACTGCACAGGAAGGAAAATTAATTTTTTCACGCTCATACTGTAAAGAAAGTATTTTTTGAATTTAGATTTTCCACCATGGTTATTTATATAATATCATGTTTTAACCCTTTACCTACTGACGCTACTTTTAAATACCATTAGTTTAAAAAGCTTATAAAATCGAATTGATGGAAGAAATGTCAAAACTGTTTATAAGAATAGCACGTATGTACCTCACTTCAATCTCACTACATGGCACTAGACGCTAGCTGTTGCCATTTTTGTCTCAGAAAGAATTTCATAGAGTGCTCTCGCTGTTTTTGCTCGGCGTTTGTCGCAATCTTCACGCCTTTTATAATTAATTCCTGTATTACCTCAAGAATCTCATATAAATCTTAGAAAAAAAAATTAAGGAACACAAAAAGTAAATACGTTTTTACAGCTTTTTGAGGTTCAAATATCATTTTCGACCTCTATGTGCCAGCGGTACACCAAAGTACCAACTTACAAAATCCTCATTAATTACTAGGATGAGGTGATGTGCATAACTTTTATTGCATTATCTTTAAAAAATTCTCAGAATTAAAGAAACATGTTTCAAGTACATTTTTTGTCTCTTTCATAATGCAGTAGATAAAGAATTAAGGTCCGTTGAATTCGAAAGTCAATTTTTTAGTGATTGATGTTTATGCATATCAATTATCCAAATAACTTGAAAAAAAAAAAAAAAAAAAAAAAACTGCATAAAATTCAAATTCGATGTTTTGAAGTTGGAATATGATTGCTACTTGATTAGTCGATCAAGATTGGCACATTTCAAGGTAAATTAATAACAGCCTGGAAAGTTATTTATTTTTAAATAAATGTAGGCACTATAATTGATCAAGAGGTTAAGGAGGCAATGCCCCCCCCCCATACATAATTATGTATGAAACAAAATTGTTTGTAAATCTATTTTAGATCAACTCTAGATCTAAACTAGATTGAACTCTATTATTTTACCTTATTGATTGATTACCTTATTATTATTTAATCTGCAATATGTCTTTATAGTATTGAAATGCAGGGTAAGAGAAAGTCGTGTTGAGGACACACCAGATTCTTTAATGAAAATTTAGGGCATTGTAACAATTTATTATAAATTATTAACACTAATATATAACATTTATGGATTTAAAATAACTACTTTAGCTATAATATGAGGGTTATAAATGTAAAAGATATATAACATATGTTTAAATTAAGATTAGAATTATTGCATTTTTTTTTCTTTTATTGTGTAAATTTATTAATGAAGGTGTTGTGATTAAGATAATAATTAAATTAATGTATCAAATTGAAGTTCATTTTCACAACTGTGGTGGCGTGAACTTCCAAACCGTTAATTATACATATATATTTTAATTAGAAACATTTTTACACTAATTCCAGTAATACAGGAAAGTATATGAAAGCGGAATGGGCATGATGCCTGATTAAAAACATTAATCGGCTCTTCCTGCTTCTCTCAGATCCAAAGATCCTCTTCTTTTCACTTCTGGATATATCACCCGCCGAGGGGAAGATGAGGGAAAACACCTCTGATCTCTTCTGGAAGCCCATACGTTCCCAAGATTCAGAACAATAGCTGAAAACTATAATTTAACCAGTTATTTGGCAGAGAGCTTTCGTCACTGAGTCGCCCCAACCTTGGTGAGCTCGTCGAACGTCTGTACAATCGAAACATGGCTTGCCGCATTGTAATTGTATTACGGTATTACGGAACCGAAATTCTTTTCAAAATGTACTTATTCTACAGTAAGTTATTATTATTATTATACCATTAAACAAAAGAAAATACATATATTCATTTATTTCTCACTGATTCATCAACTTTATTTTTTTTCGAAATACATCGACAAAAAAAATTGAAAGATTTTCTTTTTTTTTTTTTTTTTTTTATTTCTTTTAACCAACGGATAAATCAGTTTAATATATATACATTTTCTCTTCAATAATAATTTATCTTAAAACAATACTTTTACTAAATGAATAGGGATAAGCAGTGCTATATGATTCATGATTTAAATACATAATCTGAATTAAAGTACCCCTTTTAAAAAAAGAATATTTTCTCACGTTCTAATACAAGAACTGAGGTATTTATTATATTATTTTTAAATCAAGGCACTGTTTCATACATAAAGGCACTTACCCCTTTAGTAGCGTGAATTCTTTGTAGCGTCGGACGTATCCCTTGAGCTGCCACCATAACAGTAGACTGTGATGTATCGTAGGCTTGAAATCAAGAGAAGATTGCTTTTCTTTAGAGAAATATTTTTTATTTCTCATTTACAAACACTATACGACACAACACACATACATAAAGGGTAAACGAAAACACGTAGCACATATTGCATAAAATGATCGCTAAACTTTGGACCGAAAATAATAAAACATGAACGGCACTCAAGCCAGGAATCGCTATTCTCGGCGTTGCATCATTTCTTTACCAAACAAACTCACAACTAACGTCTCTTTTCAATTCGAAAAACTTTTCACCGTGCTGAACAAGCAGCGCCCTCTCGTGAGTCTTAAAGTCATTAGTCTGAAGTCATTACAACACTCAGCCTGAACTTGTTCAAGGACAACACATTTTCCAATGATCAGCTTTTTCAATGTGCTTCTGAAAGAATTGACTATGTTCAGCGTGCTCATCAAAATTGACCAATAGAAGGGAAGGACTAGATTTTTTCCTGGAATACCCTTATAAATGGGTATACCTAAGACTTCTAAGAAACTCTAAGTATACCTCACGCTATTTGTCGAGGTAACTCTACAGACATCTGATCGGATTTCTCGTTTGTTCAGATTTCCCAACTTCGAACGACGCTGAGTGAATATGTTGAGTAGAATATTGTGTTGAGCATATATGCTGACATGTAGTATGTCCATTAGGATTGCATTTTTAACCCTGCACGGAATCGCATTTTTTTAAATCGCATAGCAGCATTCTGCCCCTTACATCTTCTGCAAACTTGTCGCAGTGGTAGCGAGTCGTCATGTATATCAAAATACTTCAATCACCAATTGTTCTTATTCACCTTTTTATTTATTTATTTTTTTCTTTTCTTCCCCGGAGAAATATGATAATATTTCATTTTAGATTTTCCTCTCTAAATTAGAAATTCAGTTTATATAAAAAGCGAAAGGAATACTTTATAAAAATACAGATATGAGGCAATGTTCTATTACTCCAATGAAAAAGGAATTGATATAAAACGGATTGTGCATATGCATAGCTGTCAATCGTTACGATTTTTTTATACCAGTATTCTTATTTATTTTTTACAGAATTTTTTTTCAAAACTTTTGCAGCAATTTTCTATGAATAAATTAGGCAGAAAATTTTCAGAAAAAAAAGTACTGGATGTAACAGCTTGCAGCTCTGCATATTTCATGAAGAAAACACATCAAGCTTCGTTTATTTCTGTTTTCTACTACAATTGTTTTTGAAATCATGAGTGATGATAATTCAGCGCTTTAATCGTCAGTTCATTGTATTGTGTGAAATATTGTTCAACAACAGACTGCCACTTGACACATTTGATGAAAGGAATAATACAGATATGAAGGAATATTCTACGCATTCAACGTTTTTTTATTCCAATGAAAAATAAATTGATACAAAACGCATCGTGCATATGCATAGCTGCCAACTGTAAGGTTTTTTTGATACCGAATTATTATGTTTTATTTTATTATTATTTAATATAAGCTTTTGAAGCAATTTTCTATGAATAAACTAAGAAGAAAATGTCTATATAAAAAATACTGTACATAACAGTTTGTAGCTATGCATATGATGTAATTAAGAAAACACATCCAGTTTCGTTTATTTCTATTTTGTACAACAATTTGTTTTGTGTAATCGCTGGTCATAATAATCCAGCGCTTTAGTAGTGAGTTCATTGGATTGTGTGAAATACTGTTCAACAAAAGACTGCCACCTGACACTCTTGATAATTCGTTTTATATTTTTGCAGAAGAATTCCGTCGCTTTTTGAAGCAATTCTTTCTCGTCGTGATTAAGGGCCGCTGCCATAAAATCGCAGAAAGTATCTACACACATCTCCGTCTCCATGAAGTGCAAGCACTCGCCTTTCAGTTGATCTGACTGGTACCTGTCTGCTAATACGTACAAGTCATATACATTTTCCACAGACATTTTATCTACTTTTCCTGTATATACAAAGTGGATGAACGATCGAAACACGTCTGGCTCACAGTCCTCGATGGTCACTGTGCCGGTAACTCTTTCCTTCATTTCCGTGTTCAGCATCGAGTTGAAATAGGGGTTTCGGCCAGCCAAGATAGCCCGGTGCAGCCAGAATTCTGTGTCTTTTACTGTGATTGTCAAGTCACTGTGTTCCCCACTGGGGGCCTGGTCGTTTCCCCTGGTTTAAAGGGGGTGAGAGAAATTTGGTTTTTCCCTTACAGGTCGATTGCGCCGGTGAGTTCCCCCCCTCCCCCCACATATCTTTCCCCATCTCTCCCACTCCCCATTTCTTTTTCAAGATAACTATGCGCTAGAGAATGAAAAAAACCCGGATATAATTATTTTCCTAAATTTTTATAATGCTAAAATAATAAAAACAAAATAATTTTTTATACCCCACCCTGCACCCCCATCAATAAAAAATATATGCCTATTTATGATGCAATATAATTGTAGAATGCAAGAGAAACAAATGAACAGTTGCCAAAATTATCTATAAATTTAAAAATATATATTTAGGATCCAAATGAAATATGAATTAATCCATAGTACTCATACTTTAGTCATTAAACAATTATACATGGAAATGAAACTTTATATAAAGCAATATATATTGAAAAGTTAATGAGCTTTTTAAGGAGCCTGATATATATATATATAAGATCATGCATAACAAATATGAAACAAGTATAACAGAAATAAATAAATGGTAACTAGAAGAAGAAGCAGAGGCCCCTACGGCTATATATATATATATATTATATATAAAGAAAGAAAAAGAAATACTGTACTTCAATTATTTCTTTATTTTTTATTCTATGCATTTCATACTGCAAAGTTATTTCGTTTGAAGTATATTGTAACAATTTTATTAAAAATTATTAACACTACTATATAACATTTAAGGATTTAAATAACTATTTTAGCTTTAATATGAGGGTTATAACTGTAATTAATACATAACAAGTTTAAACTATCATCACAATAATTGTATTTTTAAAAAAGTAAAGTTATTGATGAAGGTGCGTAAGATAATAGTTAAATTATTAATCAAAAATCAAATTAAAATTCATTTTAACGAGTGTCTTTCAATAACATAATATTAAATGTTATCTAACACAATTGTTGATATCCTATAATTATCTCTAATCTCATTTAAAAAAAAAAAAAAAAAATCTACATTACGATCATAAAATTACTATGTTAATAATTACATTTTTCAAAGATATCTCCTTAAGTTTTAATTTTCACTTGCTTATTATTGTTATTTTTTAAATTTACAGTAATTATTATCTTCATTTTAACTACAATAAGGTCTCCACTTGTCTGTGGTGGATTCTGCTCTTTATTCTTCTTCTAGTAATTATTATTTTTTTTTTCTGTTATAGTTTGTTTATATTTGTTACACATAACTCATCAGTAAATATAGCAGATACAACTCATTAACTTTTTCAATATCTTCTACCGTGTAAAAGGCTATATTTCTATAAGTAACTGTTTATTGATTAATTCAAAACTTCTTTCCTTACACAGTAATATAAATTATATATATACATATATTTATTCAAACTTTCTCCCTTCTTTCACCACTAGTTGGTTATAAATAATTATTTATAGTGATAATTAAAAAACAAAAAGAAAGAAACACATTTGAAAGTTTTTTTTTTCTCTTGAACCCAGCTTTCAAATTTTTATCGCAAATTATTACAAACAAAAATTTTATTTTAAAACTTAAAAATAAGAAAATAAAATATTCCCATTGCATTCCTTACGAAATCTATATAAAATATCTTATTAATATTGTTAATACAAAAATAATAAATTTATATTCTAATATCATGAACTGATAAATCAATACTTGAATTTTTGGTAAAATAAAAATAAAAATACAGCACATACACACTTAAATAATTACGCTATACATGAAGATCAGTTGTGCAATATACACATGTAAATGAAACTATTTTCTTCCGGGAGATTACTTATAAAAGCTATAAATGTGTCACAGATTTATTTTTTCTTTTATTTATTTTTTCTTTTTGCACGCGTGTGTGTGAGAGTGTGTACTATTTATGTCACCTGTAAGGAATGAAGGACACATCCCCCCCCCCTTGCTTATCAGTACATGTCAGCCATAAACATGGACAATGGGCATAGTAAAGGGGGGGGGGTCAGGGCAAACGACCTGTGCCTGCGAAAAAAGGGTGAGGGGAAACGACCCATTTTTTCTGTCAAGATATCATATGTCAGGGGAATCGACCTCCACCCCTCCACTGTTCAAAACGGCTGCAAAGTCTTCCACAAGCTTCTGATTTGCTAAAAAATATCAAATGTAATATGTAATGAAATGTTAAATATATAACGTAATATAGGGCAACATATAAGAGGAATATTTTATCAATACCAATTTCATCAAATATATATATATATATATATCGGCATAAATAGTATTTTTTTTTTCTCTTTTAAGAAAATCAATTTTATAAAGTACTGGAGAGAAGTTTCCGTAAATGTGATTTTCCTTTTTTTTTTAATGGCATGAATGATTTAAAAATATCAATCATGAAAATTTGTTCTCAATATTCATTTGTTTTTTCTCCAAAATAAACTTGTTAAAAATTTTTTCACCCTAGTTTAATAAAGGAGAGTCGAAGTTATCAAAATTGTGATACTTTCAGCATTATTTGATATTGATTTTTTCTTTTTTTTTTTTAACAATTATAAAAATATATAATATGCAGACAAAATTATATTGTCAGATTTCATACAATTCTCATTGACTATTTTTTTAAAGAAATTATTCATAAAATTTAAAAATCCAATGTTCAACCTTGTAAAAGGTGTTTTTTTTTTCTGGAAAATACAATTTAAATTAATATTTCTTAAAAAAAAAAAAAAAAAAAAAAAACAAGAAGATATACTCTTTAAATATTTGTCCGAAATCTGACATTCCAAACTGTTGCAAACGAAAACAGACTTTTAGAACTGTCAAGATGGTTATAATTATATTTTTCCTCACTAAACTGTAGTTTGCCTCTAAAGCGTTTGAGTGAATTGCCACCAAATTTGGTATATGAAATACACCGGATATGCACTCAAGGAATAAGAATAACAATATTAATGTCTGCATGAAAAAATGGGAAATTTAACAAAAATAAACTATATAAAATTAGAAGATTACTCAATAAATGCTCAAAATATTTACACAATCCTTATTGATTGTTACTTTTAATAAATTTGCTGTTTTTCATGCAAACGCTGAAGCGAAAGGGGGTACTTAAATTATTTTCTTCTACGTTAGAATATAACTGTACATTCTTTTTCATATTCTACGGAACGTAATGCCAAGCCATACAAGTCATACTCACTCTGACAAATCACCAGTAATTAAAAAGGACTTTTTAACAAAATATTAACCCTTTGTGGTGCGCAGTCCTCGCTGCGAGAACGCAATTACTAAGCTCCAGCTGCAAAAACTCATCCCAGAAATATTTACCAAAAATTTACGTTTATAATGTAGCAGAAATGGCCGTTTTCTTTTTAACTTAAAATTTAAAATTTCTTTTAGTTTAATTTTGTTTGTAAATTCCGGTGGTAGTGTAATTTAAATGATCCGAATTACTTTGCGCAGAAAAGGGTTAAATCACATAGTCAAGGGTGAAAATAGTCAAATAATAAAATGAGTTTTCCCCAACCACTTTTGCATCTTACATTACTTCCTAAGCCAAATATGTCGAAATAATTGCCTCTCATTTCTTTCTCATTTAAAAAAAAAAAAAAAAAAAAAAAAAAAAATCAACTGTACATAATTTAAAAATGAGGGAAGAGACACGTGTACTATACTTCAATTCTAGAAAATTGAAATTTTTATTTAACTAGGCATAAAAAAAAAAAAAAAAAAGTAATCCACGATATTTTTGCATACCAAATTGATAAAACATCGGATCTTTTTACAAATAACTGACAGTTTTTTTTTTTAAAAAAAAGCTGATTCCCTACATGTGTGGTTATCCAGTACACATACACACATTAAAAAATTAATTGCAATTTTATTTTGCAAGATTGCATTTTTCACAATTTTACAAAAAGAGCACCATAACCGAAAAGTTCAGAAGAACTTAATTTTACACTAATTTTGATGATTTTTTTTTTTTTTTAATTTTCCAAAAAAGGGCCCTGTCTCAAAAGGCTGGATAGATTCCTTCCTGGTGATACATTCTTATAGCTGATATGAATGCTGAAATGTGGGATCGTTATGCTTCTGATAAGACGAAGCATAAATGATGATAAAATCCTGTTTTGGAGCAGAAAAATGCAGTATTCCTCATTTGGGTCAGAAAAATTATAGTTTCTTATGACAGCTGATTTTTAATACCTCACTTTCGCTTAATAGTAAGAGAAATTAATATCTCCATGGACACATGTTCGCATAACCAAATCTAAAAGAAAAACATTATGCTCATGCTCACGTCACTTTATTCTTGAAAGTTTTATTAACGTGTATTTTTTATTCTCCAGCAGATTTAATATATTTTTTTATCAAATAAAATTAAAAATAAATTGAATTAGTTGAAGAAGAAGAAAAAAAAAAAGGGGGGGGGGGTGGACTCTATGTCAGTCAGATTCTGCATGAAATTAATCTTAATATGGGTTCAAACTGTCATGTCGAAAAACTCCAATATTCTTCTTCTTGTTATATTATGATATAAATATTATTATTGTTATCTTAAACATTACACTCTATGTATTGATCAAAATGTCAATATGTGGGAAATATTAATTTCCTTTTATTAAGAAACATGGTTAGTTATCAGCTGTATGTATAATTCCTAGCAAATTTGTTCAGAAAAGGAAAGGAGAGGCAAAACTTTATTCTTAGTTATTAGTTTAAGAATAAAATATTAGTTAAATAAATATTCTTTAGGAGGAGTCGGCGTCACTAAAACACGTGCTGACTCCGGTATCTGTTAGACAGTTTGATGTGAAATAAAACAAATTGTATTTTATTTTAAATTTTAAAAAACTTATTTTATTTTACTCTATATATTAATAAACACCAAGTTATTTTAGGTATGTTAATATTAAATAAATATATGGAAGGAGGATGGATCTGCTTTGCTATATATTAGTCATTAAATGATTAAATCGATGGAGATTTGCAGCTAGAGGGGGCCAGATTGGGGAGTTTTCGACCTGAAAATACTTTTACCTATCCTAATGGGACTGACTCAACATTCTCATTAAAAATACTAGACATTTCCAAGATTTTAAACATTTTTCTATTTTCGTTTTTTTCTTTTTCAGACAAAATTCCCACCTCTGGGGGTCACTGAAGCGAGAGAGCCATCCCTTCCGAGGAGGATCAAAATTGTGATGGCATGCCACGGGACGACTTTTAGACGTGAGTCCCAGACCGTCGCCAATTACCCATTGTGCAGCACTAGTGCAACGTAAAACCCAACCAACCAACCAGCCGGCCGGCAATCACACAAAATTCTAACAAAAAAAAAAAAAAAAAAAAAAAGATTTATGAAGATTTTTTTATTATTTATTTATTTTCCTGGATGAAAGACACTTAAAAATGCCTTTAATGTATGAAATAGTAGAGAAGATAGCAGCCCATCCGAATGAAATAGTAACCACTACGATGAAATATTAATCTTGAATAATATATATATATATATATATACATACAGGGCTAGTATCAGGGCTTCTCAAAATTTTAGGATTTTTTTTCAAAATTTTAGGAAAATTTTAGGGGAAAACCGATGATATTGTAAAACTTCTAAATCCGTAATGGGTAATAATGACGTGTTAAAATTGGAAATGTGTGTTGTTTTGTATATTCAGGTTGAGCCAAACAAAATTAAGAGCCCTTACTCCATCAAAAGTAATCTATAAAACAGATGGCCCTTTTATAAAATAAATTTTATGTAAATCATGCTTTCTGCATTTTTAGTACTTGGTTCGATGAAACCCTTTACTTGATATCTCTAGTGGCTTAAAATTTTTATGCTTTCTGTGACATGTCTTGTATGTATAACTCTTTTGGGATGAGCATGTTATATATGATACAGCCTTTAAATTATTTCTCTGAACGAGCATATCATATTTAAATAGAACGTTTGGTATGATACGCCTGCCCACAGAAAGAATTTAAAGAATGTGTCATATGTTAAACACCCGACTGGGAAGGAACATTTGCAGAAATTAAAAATTTACATTAATTAGAAAGGTATAAGATTACTATACTACAGAAGAATTCTGAAAAAGAAACTGTATTTCTGTAATTCATGTAAAGTAGACTAAAGTTGTTATTGCAAGAAGTATTAGTCAAGTCATAAAAATATGTAAAAATTACATTAAAAACAGACAAACATTAAAAACAGACTAACATACCTCTATGAGTTATTGAAATAATCTTTAATTTCATACTGGTCAACCGAATTCAATCTAGTGAATACCAGTTATTTGAAAAGTGTATTTCTTGGTCATGCCACAGCAGACATTATTGTAAAAGAACTTTTAGATACTTTATCTCATTTCAACATCCCACTAGAAAAAGTACTATGTTTATCCATAGATAATCCAAATGTAAACAAGAGTGTTTTTAAAAAGTTTTCAGAAGCAATTGGAGATAATTCCTTACTCCCAATTGGCACAGGTAATTTGCACGTGGCAAATAATGCATTTAAAGCTTTTCTTGATGCATTAGAACTAAATTTCGATGAATTTTCTAATGATGTTTATTTTTTTCTGAAAAACAGGGCTGTCCGCAGTGAGGGTTTTAAGTGCATGGAAGTGGTGACGCAGGAAGCAGCACAGTTTTTATTAAAACATGTGAATAGTCGATGACTTTCAGCTGGACCTGTTGCTCAGAGGTTAGTTGAGCAATGGGCTAATTTGTCTGAATATTTTTTGAACTTTCTGCCTAAACAAAAGATGTTGGAAAAACAATTAAATGGTTCAAGTAGATACAAACGTATTCGTGAAAATTTGCAGAAGCCATCTACACTGTGTTTTTTGGCTGTAATTGAATATACACACAAATATTTTCAATCTTTTTCGCTGTGTTTTCAGAGTGAAGCACCTAAAGTTTTCTTTCCCTATATATATATATATATATATAGGGGAGAGTCGGGAGGGATGGGACAGCTAATATTATTCTTAAAATAAACATTGTTTTTAATTTTTGACACTTACACCAAGGTGAAGTAACTACAGCCCCATATTTGTTGCTATGTATCATTTTAGTTGGAGAACTCTGTGAGTTTATGTAACAAAAAAACTATTTTATAACACGAAAAGTAAACGATTGCTTAATTTTCGAGGCAAGTTTTCAACGTCACTCACTGATGTTAGCATAATTACTTTTCATATTTTATATGCCTAATAATATAACTTTTATGAAATAGTAGCTGAATTAAGAGTAAAAGTAGCATGTGTCTAATAATATTTTTTTTTACTTTCCGAACACTATAGTGAGGAAAGTATTGTAATCATGTCAAAAATCCGAATTCGAGATTTTGATGTTTCTATACGTTTTGAGGTCCCCTGAGTCCGTTTTCACTATTTTTACGATGATGTGTGTGTATGTGTGTATGTGTGTATGTCTGTGAGTGAACACGCTAGCGTCTAAACGCTTTATTCGATTAACCTGAAAGTTGGTACGCATATTGTAAGTCACCATAGTACGAACCCTATAGATTTTGGTGAATCTAGCACTTATAGTTTTTTTATTACTTTCCGAACACTATAGTGAGGAAAGTATTGTAGTCATGTCAAAAATCCGAATTCGAGATTTTGATGTTTCTATACGTTTTGAGGTCCCCTGAGTCCGTTTTCACTATTTTTACGATGATGTATGTATGTGTGTGTGTATGTGTGTATGTGTGTATGTCTGTGAGTGAACACGCTAGCGTCTAAACGCTTTATTCGATTAACCTGAAAGTTGGTACGCATATTGTAAGTCACCATAGTACGAACCCTATAGATTTTGGTGAATCTAGCACTTATAGTTTTTTTACAGGGACACAAAGAAAAATTCTTTATCATTGTGGCCTATGGGAGCAAAATCTTAAAAGTGCGATAGCATCTAAACGTCTTATTCAACTGAGCAAAAATTTTATACACATATTATAGATCACAAATACTCAATCTGTATAGATTTTGGAGAATCTAGCACGTATAGTTTTTTTACAGGGACACAAAGAAAAATTCTTTATCATTATGCCTATGGGGCCAAATTTTTAAAAATGTGATAGCGTCTAAACGCCTTATTAATCCGAGCAAAAAATTTTTACACATGTTATAGATCACAGTTGAACTAACTGTATAGATTTTGGAGAATCTAGCACTTATAGTTTTTTTACAGGGACACAAAGAAAAATTCTTTATCATTATGGCCTATGGGACTAAATTTTTAAAAGTACGATAGCATCTAAACGCCTTATTGAATTCAGCTGAAAATTTATATGAGTATTATAAATCACTGTTGCACTAACTATAAGCATTTTGGTGAATCTAGCATTTATAGGTTTTTACAGGGACACAACGAAAATTTCTTTACCATTATGATCTGTGGGCTCAAAGTTCAGTAGCGTTAAATAAAACAACGTGTAATAGATGGAGAAAAATACTCAAACACTCTATTATGGTTTTCTCTCTTTTGTTTGTTTAACAACTACTCTTTCTTTATCTACAAAACTGTTAATTACTCAATGTTCGGAAAGTCGAGTGGAGTCACTTCAGATTTTTTTTTTTTTTTTAAATAATGAAAAGGGAGGGATGGGACAGAGCAGCTCAAGGAGGGATGGGACATGTAAGAAAAGGAAGAAGAATGAAGATTCTGATACTCCTTAAACAGAAAATATCAAGAGGCAAATGAATGAGTAGATGGAAGAAAAAATCCACGAAAGAAATTCAGAATCATGGAAGATAATTGGTGTGGCACTCGCACGACTTTTGTTTATTACTTTAACTTTTAAGAATACTTTATTTACCAATGTATGAGGAATTAATTTTTATTCCTGAGCAGTTTTCCTGGACGTGGTAAAATATACAAAAAAAATTACATTCACCAATTATAGTTAGGATTTCTTAGTAATATTTATCCTTGAGATATGCTAATAACACTCACAGACTTGTCACTAAAAACTTTATTAATATTCAGGGAACCACAAAACATGTAAATATAACAAAAACTTAATTTTGAATATTTGAACCAAAAAACAGTAATTTCTCTGCTAGAAGTGGAAAAAAAAAAAAAAAAAAGATGAACTGATTGAGCATTTGAAAATTTTTATTTAAGTGGTACATTACACTCTAATGTTGGATAAAGTAGATGTTATTATATTAGTAATTAATTAACCTTACATACATCGTGTCCCACTGTTTTTGTCATTTTCCTAGTATGTCTGTATATTATGTATTTAGTTTAACTTTATAAACATGTCCCATCCCTCCCTCATATATGGGTGGGATGGGACATTTTTTTGACTATGCTAATTGGCTTGTAAAATAAATATTTTAATAATTACCATTAAATTTATATTTTTAAAAGATGTTTGTTTCTCTGAAACTTACAGTGTTTTACTAGTAAAAGTAAATTAGTAAAAAATATTTTTGTCAAAACTGTCCCATCCCTCCCTACTCTCCCCTATATATATAAATATTTAAGCAGCTTTTGAAGATAATGGAGTCAGAAGATATAAAATTAATCTAAGAAATCAGATACTTTTCTTGCAAAAAAAAAAAAAAAAAAAAAGAAAAAAAAAAACTGATACAGGTGTAAAGGCACATAAAACAGTTTTCATAACGATATATATATATATATATATATAAAATAAAAAGTAAATCTGTAGAGCCGTTTTCTGAGACACCAGTTTCCGAGATCTAAAACTGGCCTACCTAATCAAGATGATTGTTAATTTTCCTGCAATAACCACGGGAAATTAATAATAACTTTATGCAAAAGATTATCTAAAAAGGGACTTATATAGCAATTTTCAAGAAAATCGTTAGAGCCCTTTTTGAGATACATTCACCGAAATCTGTTAAACTTAACTGCTGACCGAAATCTACAACATACGAAAGGATATCTAGAAAAGAGTTTTAATATGGCAAGTTTGAAAAGACTTCGTACAGCCGTTTTTAAAGGAATGCACTTGCGGGAACTTCAAATTGACCTACTTATACAATAGCCTATCAATTTTTCTGAACTAACCAACTAATACATATGAGAGGACATCTAAGTGGGTGTTTATAGACAATCTTACAGTTCCACTTTCGGTTTCCAATGTCACACATCTGTTAGTAGTAGGAAAAGGAGAGTTCTGCGCCCGACGCATGGAGGCATTGTGGGGTTGTGGGGGTTGAGAGGCTGAGGTGCATCGCTGCACTCTGGCGCGGGTTGCTTCGCTGACGTCACGAGGGGTGTTATCTTAGCATCCTTCCGGTGTCGCGTGAGCCTGAAAGATAAGGAGGGTTAGAATTAAGATATAATTATTAATGAAGCGATTTTTCTTAATTATGATTTTAAAATTAATTTTAAACTTAGAAAAAAAATTATGATTTTTAAAAAGAGAATTTCTTATGTTCCATCAGATCTTTTTTTAATCTGTCTAAACATTTTTCTTATACTTAAAAATTTTCAAAAAAAGAAAGAGATATACTTACCTTGGAATCGAACCCGAGACTTTCTCTCTCTTCGAACCTCGGGCGTTTGACCTCGCGACCACGGCTTCACCATTTAGAAATTAGGTTTGAGGGAGATAAATATTTTTTAATAAAGAAATATACTCACCTTGGAATCGAACCCGACACTTTAAGGACACACTCGTTGCAATTTTTTTTTTTTTTTTTTCAGGAAATTTTAACAGCTAGTTTAAGGTACTGATATAAATAATTTTTAGTGAGAAAAAAACATTAAATAGATAAGGTTTAATATATAATTTTTAGGGGGAAAATCATTAATTTTCAAATAGTAAAAAAATGAATAAGATTTCATAATGTGTTAGCAGGTTTTATATTTCAACAAAAGTTAACACTATAAATTTCACTGCATATCATTTAAACTATTTGACTGTTTAAGCTACCTTTAATTCAGATGAACTTTTAATTAGTATTTAGTTTTATTTATAAGCAAAGATATTTTATTAAACCTAAAGTTTTACAATGTGAGCTAGAATCGAAGCAAGCATCTCTTAACTTTACATTCACAAGAATTTTACTATAGATATTAATTAAGACATATACAGGATCCGGTTTAATGTATCAATATGTTTTTTTTAGGCGAAAAAAGTTACATTCTCAAATAACTATCGTTTAAGATACTGACATATAATTTTTAGTTTATAAAGATAATTAAATTATCAAATAGATATGGTTTAACATATAATTTTTAGTGAAAAATTGATTAAAGATTTCTCTTAGTTGGAATCGAACCCAACACTTTCCCTCTTCCAACCTTCGGTGTCTGGTGCAGTCGCATAAAATGAATTTTTATTTAAAGGGGTCCTTTTCTGATTCTAGTAAGTATTTACGCAAGTTTCGGAAAAAATCACGGAAAACTGTTAGCCTCACGTCTACCAGCTTTGAACGCTGAAAGAATGCGTTCATATAAGATGAAACATTAATAAAATTAAACTAAATTTGAAATATTTAATCTGTGTTTAGTGAAATGAGTGATTATTAAAAGTTAAGCATGATAGAAAAAGTAACATAGGAATACACCCTAATGAAGTGATTTAAGATTAAACTAAATTTGAAAAGTATATGCACAAGAATTTTTTTAAATTAAAATAGTCACTTGAATTTATTTTAATGAATTAAAAAGTGTAAATGTAACTTATTAGATGAACAATACTTATAAATGATGTAAAAATGTTGATGTACATTAAGGTTTATTAGTTGCTTAGTTATATTTTATAAATTTATGTGAGTATATATAGTACTTTTTAGGATGATATGTAACTTATTAGATGAACAATACTTATAAATGATGCAAAAATGTTGATGTACATTAAGGTTTAATAGTTACATAGTAATATTTTATGTAACTTATTAGATGTCTAATACTTATAAGTGATGCAAAAATGTTGAAGTACATTAAGGTTTAATAGTTGCTTAGTTATATTTTATGTGCATATATATAGTACTTTTTGTGATGCTATATAACTTATTAGATGAACAATAGTTATAAATAGTGCAAAAATGTTGATGTACATTGAGGTTTAATACTTACATAGTTATATTTTATGAATTTATGTAACTTATTAGATGAACAATAGTTTTAAATATTGCAAAAATGTTGATGTACATTAAGGTTTAATACTTACTTAGTTATATTTTATGAATTTATGTGCGTATATAGTACTTGTTGTGATGTTATGTAACTTATTAGATGAATGATACTTATAAATATTGCAAAAATGTTGATGTACATTAAGGTTTAATAGTTACTTAGTTATATTTGATGAATTTATGTGAGTATAATAACTTATTAGGATGTTATGTAACTTATTAGATGGCTAATACTTGTAAATATTATTATAATAAAGATTTTTTTATTAACTGTAAACTGTGTCTGTTTTATTTCAAAGTCAGCATTTTTAGATTGTGTGTGTGTGAATTATTTTGAACTATCATAAAAAGAAAGAAGAAGGGTGGAAATTGTTTTGTAAAAATTTTAGCGGGAAAATATATTAGGAAAAGTAATTTTATGATTCGATTTAAATATTGCAAACTTTATAATTGATTATAAGTTTTTAAAAATTATTTTTAACACTAAAATATGATGCAATACCTAAAATTGCTATGGTATATACTATAGAAGGTTAATTTCAATAGGGTTTTTTTAATGTCAGTTATGTTCAATTAAGGTAAGTATTTTTTCATATGGTTAAGCATCGTTTCCATAGATTTTTAGTGCATAATTAAGGAAATTAATTATTTTTCAGGGAAATAAACATTATTTTGGTGTTTCATTAGTAATTTTAATGAAAAATTGTGATATAATATAATTCAAATATGTAGAAAGTTTAATAACATGATTGTTTAAGTGCATGATTTGTTGATTAAAGTAATTAAGCAATGAATTTGCAGTTTTATTAATATTTTTTAAAGAAAAATTGTGATATAATATAATTTAATGTGTAGAAAGTTTAATAGCATGATTGTTTAAGTTAATGATTTGTTGATTAAAGTAATTAATTAAGCTAATTAACGAAGTGATTGATGGAAAATTTTATTTTGATGTGTAGAATGGATGCATGTATGATAAAAATATTAATCTAATTTCATTTTTAATAAAACGAATGATTAAAATTTGTATTTTTTTTATTTATTTAATGAAATAAATTATTAACATTTTTTGTTTAAAGTGTGTCACATTAATAAAATCGATGAAAATATATGATTTTTATCGTGTGGGATCCTCGATTTGACGATGAGTGCTTCTAGTTTGTATTTACACAAGTTTCGGAGAAAACCTTGGAAAACTTTAAATGTCTACCATCTTTGAACGTCGAACACTCGTATAGAGAATGGGTACATTAATGAAATTAGACTAAATTTTGAATATTAAGAAAATTTAATATATGTTTTTTGTTTCAAGTGTGATGAAATATTAACAAAAGTGGTAATGAAATATGCATTCTTATGAGTTTGTTTTTTTTTATTTATTTCTAATACTTATAATTTAAAATAATATTATGATAAAATTACTTACAATTTTTCAATGTATCTAGAATATAATTGAATTTCTACGATAAAGATTTTTAAAATTAATTGGAAAATATTACAAATTTTAGCGGAAATTTCTTGTTAACTAAGTTGTTTAGTAAATTTGGACTTACATTAAAACAAGTGGAAATTTTCTTCACTTTTGAAGTTAAAAAGACTACTGAAGGAGTTTCCATTTCGAATATTCATCAAAAATTCTTATAAGTTAAGCATTTAGATAAATGAAATATGTATTGAGAATTGATTTAAGATATATAAAGCATATTTAAATTAATATCTTGATACTATATTCCGAATTTTAATAAATAATATATGTTTAATAAGAATTCAATAAGACTTGCCTTCAGAGTAGATGCACCACGTGTTTCCTTTACAATCGAGCAGGGTGAAATGATAGATAACAGTTATCTGTTGTTTTATCATACGCTGATAGTACCTTCTGACGTAACGAAAACTAACATTTTTCAATATTCTTACATATGTGAGAGAGCTGAAACTTAAATTCCTAAAATTACCATTATAAAATTAAGTGTTTTTATATACAGATACTTTTGAAGTAACTTTAATTTTATTTTGAGGTTACATGAATTTTACTTTTATTTATTTTTTAGAAAGCTTTATTCTTATATATGTGAGAGAGCTGAAACTTAAATTCCTAAAATTACCATTATAAAATTAAGTGTTTTTATATACAGATACTTTTGAGGTGACTTTAATTTAATTTTGATGTTACATGAATTTCACTTTTATTTATTTTTAGAAAGCTTTACACGTGGGAGATTTGAATTCCTAATATTACCATTATAAAATTAAGTGTTTTTTAATATAGATACTTTTGAGGTTGCATGAATTTTATTTTTAGAAAGTTTTACATGTGGGAGATTTAAATTCCTAATATTACCATTATAAAATTAAGAATTTTGTGGAATTAAGTGCTGTTTATAAACAAATATTTTTTAAGGTCACGTGATTTTTTTCAGCCAATCACAAACTCTGATTTTATTGAAGCTTTAATTCATACTATTAGCGTTATGAAATTAAGCGCGTCGGAGATGCAAATATTTTCAACGTTATGTGAATTTCATTAGCCAATCAAAAGCTCTGATTTCTTTTGAAACTTTAGTTAGCCAATGAGAGAATAGTAAGTATTTACCACAATGCTATAAATTGAAGGTCAAGAAAAACATAAACTATATACAATCTGTCAAAATAAAATCAGTCTCAGTCCCTTTGATAACAAACGATACATTGCTGAAGATGGAATAACAAGTTTAGCATATGGACATTATGAAATTGATTAAGATTAAATATTGCAAACTTAATTATATTGATGAAATTATACACAATACTTATTAGATGAGTAATACTTGTAAATATTGTAAAAATGATGAAATACATTAAGGTTTAATACTTACTTAGTTATATTTGATGAATTTAGGATGTTATGCAACTTATTAGATGAACAATGCTTATAAATGATGCAAAAATGTTGAAGTACATTAAGGTTTAATAGTTACTTAATTATATTTTATGAATTTGTGTGCGTTTATAGTACTTTCTGTGATGTTACGTAGCTTATTAGATGAACGATACGTATAAATGATGCAAAAAATGTTGAAGTGCATTAAGGTTTAATAGTTACTTAGTTGAATTTTATGAATTTGTGTGTGTATAATAACTTATTAGGATGATATGCAACTTATTAGATGGCTAATACTTGTAAATATTGTTATAATAAAGGTTTTTTATTAACTGTAAACTGTGTCTGTTTTATTTCAAAGTCACCATTTTTTTAGAATGTGTGTGAATTATTTTGAAATATCATAAAAAAAAAAAAAAAAAAAGAAGAGGGGTGAAATTGTTTTGTAAAAATTTTAACGGGAAAATATATTAGGAAAAGTAATTTTATGATTCAACTTAAATATTTCAAACTTTATAATTGATTATAAGTTTTGTAAAATTACTTTTAAACACTAAAATATGATGCAATACCTAAAAATTGCTATGTTCAATACTATAGAAGGTTAATTTCAAGCCCATATCATGCGAATTGGTAGTAGTGAGATTGGGAATGTTGCGTTCCCCTAGCGCAAAGCACATCCGCACATCTTCCACATCCTCTTGTTGCACATCAACCTATTTGCATGATATGGGCTTGAAATTAACCTTCTATAGTATTCAACATAGCAATTTTTAGTTATTGCATCATATTTTAGTGTTTAAAAGTAATTTTGTAAAACTTATAATCAATTATAAATTTTGAAATATTTAAGTTGAATCATAAAATTACTTTTCCTAATATATTTTCCCGTTAAAATTTTTACAAAACAATTTCCCCCTCTTCTTTTTATGATATTTCAAAATAATTCACACACATTCTAAAAAAATGGTGACATTCAAATAAAACAGACACAGTTTATAGTTAATAAAAAACTTTTATTATAACAATATTTACAAGTATTAGCCATCTAATAAGTTGCATATCATCCTAATAAGTTATTACACACGCATAAATTCATAAAATTCAACTAAGTAACTATTAAACCTTAATGCACTGCAACATTTTTTGCATCATTTGTAGATATCGTTCATCTAATAAGCTACATAACATCACAGAAAGTACTATATACGCACATAAATTCATAAAATATAACTAAGTAACTATTAAACCTTAATGTACTTCAACATTTTTGCGTCATTTATAAGTATTGTTCATCTAATAAGTTGCATAACATCACAAAAAATACTATATACGCACATATATTCATAAAATATAACTAAGTAACTATTAAACCATTATGTACTTCAAGATTTTTGCATCATTTATAAGTATTGTTCATCTAATAAGTTGCATAACATCACAAAAAGTACTATATACGCACATAAATTCATGAAATATAACTAAGTAAGTATTAAACCTTAATGTACTACAATATTTTTGCATCATTTATAAGTATTGTTCATCTAATAAGTTACATAACATCCTAATAAGTTATTATACTCACAAAAATTCATCAAATATAACTAAGTAAGTATTAAATCTTAATGTACTTCAACATTTTCTAATAATAATAATAAGTATCATTTATCTAATAAGTTACATATCATCACAAAAAGTACTATATATACACATGAAATATAACTAAGTAACTATTAAACCTTAATGTACTTCAACATTTTTGCATTATTTATAACTATTGCACACCTAATAAGTTACATAACATCATAAAAAGTATAATATACACACATAAATTCATCAAATATAACTAAGTAAGTATTAAACCTTAATGTATTTCATCATTTTTACAATATTTACAAGTATTTCTCATCTAATAAGTATTGTGTATAATTTCATCAATATAATTAAGTTTGCAATATTTAATCTTAATCAATTTCGTAATGTCCATATGCTAAACTTGTTATTCCATCTTCAGCAATGTATCGTTTGTCATCAAAGGGACTGAGACTGATTTTATTTTGACAGATTGTATATAGTTTATGTTTTTCTTGACCTTCAATTTATAGCATTGTGGTAAATACTTACTATTCTCTCATTGGGTAATTAAAGTTTCAATAAAAATCAGAGCTTTTGATTGGCTAATGAAATTCACATAACATTGAAAATATTTGCATCTCCGACGCGCTTAATTTCACAACGCTAATAGTATGAATTAAAGCTTCAATAAAATCAGAGTTTGTGATTGGCTGATAAAAATCACATGACCTTAAAAAATATTTGTTTATAAACAGCACTTAATTCCACAAAATTCTTAATTTTATAATGGTAATGTTAGGAATTCAAATCTCCCACATGTAAAACTTTCTAAAAATAAATAAATAAAAATAAAATTCATGCTACCTCAAAAGTATCTGTATATAAAAACACTTAATTTCATAATGGTAATATTAGGAATTCAAATCTCCCACGTGTAAAACTTTCTAAAAAATAAATAGCAGTAAAATTCATGCAACCTCAAAATAAAATTAAAGTTACCTCAAAAGTATCTGTATATAAAATCACTTAATTTTATAATGATAATATTAGAAATTTTAGTTTTAGCTCTCTCACATATATAAGAATATTGAAAAATGTCAGTTTTCGTTACGTCAGAAGGTACTATCAGCGTATGATAAAACAACAGATAACTGTTATCTATCATTTCACCCTGCCTGATTGCAAAGGAAACACGTGGTGCATCTACTCTGAAGGCAAGTCTTATTGAATTCTTATTAAACATATATTATTTATTAAAATTCGGAATATAGTATCAAGATATTAATTTAAATATGCTTTATATATCTTAAATGAATTCTCAATATATATTTCATTTATCTAAATGCTTAACTTAAGAATTTTTGATGAATATTCGAAATGGAAACTCTTTCAGTAGTCTTTTTAACTTTAAAAGTGAAGAAAATTTTCACTTGTTTTAATATAAGTCCAAATTTACTAAACAACTTAGTTAACAAGAAATTTCCGCTAAAATTTGTAATATTTTCCAATTAATTTTAAAAATCTTTATCGTAGAAATTCAAATAAATTCTAGATACATTCAAAAATTGTAAGTAATTTTATCATAATATTATTTTAAATTATAAGTATTAAAAATAAATAAATAATAAAAAAAAAAACTCATAAGAATGCATATTTCATTAGCACTTTTGTTAATATTTCATCACACTTGAAACAAAAAAAAAATATTAAATTTTCTTAATATTCAAAATTTAGTCTAATTTCATTAATGTACCCATTCTCTATACGAGTGTTCGACGTTCAAAGATGGTAGACATTTAAAGTGTTCCAAGGTTTTCTCCGAGACTTGTGTAAATACAAACTAGAAGCACTCATCCTCAAATCGAGGATCCCACACGAGAAAAATCATATATTTTCATCGATTTTATTAATGTGACACACTTTAAACAAAAAATGTTAATAATTTATTTAATTAAATAAATAAAAAAATACAAATTTTAATCATTCGTTTTATTAAAAATGAAATTAGATTAATATTTTTAATATACATGCATCCATTCTACACATTAAAATAAAAATTTTCCATCAATCACTTCGTTAATTAGCTTAATTCATTACTCTAATCAACAAATGATTAACTTAAACAATCATGCTATTAAACTTTCTACACATTGAATTATATTATATCACAATTTTTCTTTAAAAAATATTAATAAAACTGCAAATTCATTGCTTAATTACTTTAATCAACAAATCAGGCGCTTAAACAATCATATTATTAAACTTTCTACATATTTGAATTGTATTATATCACAATTTTTTATTAAAATTACTAATGAAACACCAAAAATAATGCTTATTTCTCTGAAAAATAATTAATTTCCATAATTATACACTAAAAATCTACGAAAACGATGCTTAATCATATGAAAAAATACTTAAGTACCTTAATTGAACATAACTGACATAAAAAACCCTATTGAAATTAACCTTCTATAGTATATACCATAGCAATTTTAGGTATTGCATCATATTTTAGTGTTAAAAATAACTTTTTTAAAAACTTATAATCAATCATAAAGTTTGCAATATTTAAATCGAATCATAAAATTACTTTTCCTAATATATTTTCCCGCTAAAATTTTTACAAAACAATTTCCACTCTTGTTCTTTCTTTTTATGATAGTTCAAAATAATTCACACACACACACACAATCTAAAAATGGTGACTTTGAAATAAAACAGATACAGTTTACAGTTAATAAAAAAATCTTTTTTATAATAATATTTACAAGTATTAGCCATCTAATAAGTTACATAACATCCTAATAAATTATTATACTCACATAAATTTATAAAATATAACTAGGCAACTATTAAATCTTAATGTACTTCAACATTTTTGCATCATTTATAAGTATTGTTCATCTAATAAGTTACATAACATCATAAAATATAACTAAGTAACTATTAAATCTTAATATACATCAACATTTTTGCAATATTTATAACTATTGTTCATCTAATAAGTTACATAGCATCACAAAAAGTACTATATATGCACATAAAATATAACTAAGTAACTATTAAACCTTAATGTACATCAACATTTTTGCATCATTTATAAGTATTGTACATCTAATGTTACATAACATCCTAAAAGTACTATATATGCACATAAATTTATAAAATATAACTAAGCAACTATTAAACCTTAATGTACTTCAACATTTTTACAATATTTATAAGTATCATTCATCTAATAAGTTACATAACATCCTAAAAGTACTATATATGCACATAAATTTATAAAATATAACTAAGCAACTATTAAACCTTAATGTACTTCAACATTTTTGCAATATTTATAAGTATCATTCATCTAATAAGTTACATAACATCACAAAAAGTACTATATACGCACATAAAATATAACTAAATTTACAATATTAAATCTTAATCAATTTCACAATGTCCCTATGCTTAACTTTTAAATTTCTGTTTTAAATTTCTGTTTTAATCTATTAAGATAAAAAAATAATAATAATAATAAGTAATTAAATTTTTCTATGTGTGTGCGTGAATAAACTTAAATTAAATTTATAATGTGAAATATTTTCTTCCAATCATATTTTAAAATATTACATAACTAAAATAATTAAGAATGCATAAATATACTAAATATGCAAATACATGAATATAAGATTAAGAAGTGCGTCGTTTGATTTTAGCTTATGATAAGTTAAATAATTTCGTTTAAATCTAAATAAAATCTACTATAACTCTGTCGCGTGGTAAAATGTTATTGGTTGATAGAAGTTAATTTATAAAGTGAAGTTCTTAAATTAATATTATTAAATAAATATATCCTACATATCAATGAAAAATACTTCTAGATAGCTCATAATTTTCAAGAAGCATATTTTTCATAAAAGTAAAATTATAATTTTTTAATGAATTAAATAAATGGTAACTCTGTAGCATAGTATTTTCACTCTAAGGTGAATAATTCAAAAAAGTTTTTTAACTAGTTTAGTGGAAGTATATCCTATATAAGATAATCAAACAAAATGGGTTTATCGTAGTATGACGTAGTATGAACATGGTCGATAAGAAATAACCTTATCGCTCATTTGTTTCTTTGGAAGTGCAGCAAATGGTCGCGTAAGTACAATTTTCGTAATATATTAATGCATATTAATCATTATTTTAACTATCTCTATTACTTTGTTATAAGATGATGAGATATTTGAAAATATATTATTTTTTCTAACTTTATACTTTTTTCCTTTATCAAAATAAATTCGAGTGACACCTAAATATCATACAGTTTAAAACATATATTTATATCTTAAATCGCTTCATTAGGATGTATTCCTATGTTACTTTTTTTTCTATTGTGCTTAACTCTTAATAATAAATAATAATCACTCATTTCGTTAAACATAGATTAAATTTTCTTAATATGGATAACCTAAGTACTGTTCAGTTTAAAACAAATATTTATATCTTAAATCACCTCATTAGGGTATATTCCTGTTACTTTTTTTATTATGCTTAACTTTTAATAATCACTCATTTCATTAAACATAGATTAAATATTTCAAATTTAGTTTAATTTTAATCTTAAATCACTTCATTAGGGTGTATTACTATGTTACTTTTTCTATTATACCTAATTTTTAATAATCACTCATTTCATTTAAAAATACAATATTAAATACATATAACTGTTTGAACAGTAGGGGAAAAAAAAATTCATCTCATAATCTAGTCACTCTCTCTCACACACACACACACATAGTATTTAAATGTTCTATTCTAGAATTTTCTCTAAGATTTATTTAAACACTTACTGCAATCTAAATATCTTATTTTTCACAAGTTTTTTAATTTACTAAAAGACTTAGTTAATAAGAAATTTTAAATATCGTTTAAATAGTAGAAATTTAACTATTATCTAGATAGATTGTAAGTAATCTGAAGCCATTCTTTATACGAGATACAAAGCTGGTAGATATTTAAAGTTTTCCATGATTTTTTCCGAAACTTGCGTACTAAAATCGCTTAATTTTATAATACTATTCATTAAAAATCCATGCTTCTGATTGGTCGAAAAACCCCTAAATTATTTATATATAATAAACACTTAATTCCGCAAAGTGCTTAATTTTATAATCATTAAAAATACATGCTTTTGATTAGTTCATGATACTTCAAAAATATCTATATCATTTAATTTTATAATACTATTCATTAAAAAATCCACGTTTCTGATTGATTCATTCATCTAAATATCTTATTTTTCACAAGTTTTTTAATTTACTAAACGACTTAGTTAATAAGAAATTTTAAAAATCGTTTAAATTTAATTATTATCTAGATAGATTGTAAGTAATTTCAACCCATTCTTTATACGAGATTCAAAGCTGGTAGATAGTTAAAGTTTTCCATGGTTTTTTCCGAAACTTGCGTACTAAAATCGCATAATTTTATAATACTATTCATTGAAAATCCATGCTTCTGATTGGTCGAAAAAATCACGTAACCCCCTAAATTATTTGTATATAAACAACACTTAATTCCACAAAGTGCTTAATTTTATAATACTATTCATTACCATCATTATTTTCTCCTAAATCGACATGTTCTATGAACTCTGTAAAAATTTACTAATATGAATTTACAATCTCCGAATGGCAACACCTAAATTCATTCAATTAAATTCTCTGACCATCGCGAAAAATGCTAAGTCCTCGAAATACATTGCCTCCCGTTAAATTCTCTCAAATCGACAAACAGATGGCAACACCACCGATCATTAAAATTCTCTTTTTAAAAATCATAATTAAAAAAAATCGATAATTAAAGAAAATAATATTCATTAAATTCATATCTCTTTATTTTTTGAAAATTTTTAAGTATAGGAAAATTCGCTTGTAAACTACTATCCCCTGGGAATATTTTGTCTCGGGTTCAATAAGTCTCGGGTTCGATTCCAAGGTAAGTATATCTCTTTATTTTAAAAAATTTTAAAGACCTCTGGTTCGAACCTTAGCAAAGGTGAGTACATTTTCTAAAATTCTCTTTTAGGAATTATTTCATTAATAATAATTAAAACTTAATTCATTGTTTTAAATTTTTAACGACTAATAGATGGCAGCGATAATTAAAATCATAATTAAAATTATCTTTTAAAATCATAATTAATTAAGAAAAATCGCATTCATTATCTCTTAATTCTAACCCTCCTTATCTTTCGCAAGATCACCGGAAATTTTTAACGACCCTCGACAGGCTGCGTAGGAATCTTATCACAGGATGTAGATAAGATAAACCCTCCTCGGCAGGCTGCAGTGTGTAGCAACGCAGCCTGCTGCCGCAAGAACGGCCTTTTCTATCTACTTAGATGTAAAAAAAAAAAAAAACTCGTTATATATGAGGACCTGTTATACATTATGCATATGCAAATAACACTATTTTCTTCCGAGAGATTATTTATTAAAGCAATAAATATGGCACAATTTTTTTTCTTGTATGTATATAGTCAACTGAAAAAGGATTAAGAAAACATCTGCCTTCCCCCCTTATGAATCAGTGTATGTCAGTCATAGAATTTTTTTTTTAACAATAGTTTTATAATTGAAATTTCTAATTTCACTATTACGATGTAAAAATTTTCACATACACATACAATATATATATACACGCATACAATGTATTTTCATACAAATTAAAAGCATCCATACACATTTATCCACACAACATAATCATGCTTAAATCTTAGCAGAAATTTAAGAGATCTTCAAAAATTAGAGATTGCCTAAAAGCTGTTCGTTCGCTTTCGCTACCAATTTATCTTGAACGAAAGAGGGGGTATACTCAAATAAAAATGAGAATGATCGATTTTCAGTCCCACTTAATAGTTTTTTTTTAATGACAGTTTTTAACAAAAGTAGCTAATATCCTTGATCGATTAGGGAATGATGACCGTGCTCTCTGGCACGATACCAGGGCTTTCTTAATAACCGGGCTAAGACAGCTGGGAAAAGGAGCATGTGTCACGTGATCAAAGGAGGGAGCATTTGAACGTGTTTTCATTTCACCCAAAAACCAAAGCCGTTATGTTTATGATAGTGATGCACGTGCTTGCTGTATTGATTTCTTTTATATTTTGTATATTTAGCAGTGATTATTCTGATGGATACACTTATTTTATAGTCTGGACTGCAAATTCAATATAGAACCGCTGAAAACTACACTTATTTCGCTTCATTTAATGTTCCCGAATGATCATCATTTTAAAAAAGGAATGGTTGCAGTGGTTTTCAAGGGAGTTTACTTAGAATAAAAAAAATTTCGTATGTTGAAAACATTTTGTTCATGTATGTATCATACTAGAGGATATTATTTCATGAAACGATTGAAAAGTAAATATATATTATTTTTCCCTACTTTTCAGACTGCTTAACCTGTTTGAGTAAAAGTATCTTAGTAAGGTAAATACTGAAAAGAAGAGAATGTGCAAAAAACTTTTTGGGAAAAAACACGCTTACTGTCTTATAAAAGAACTGAAAATAAAAATAAAAAAATCATTCGGTGACTTTTTAAAAGAACTATAATATTTCATGCAGATTTTAGTTTTCTATTGTATAGTATCTAGATTATTTCATATAGATTAAATATTTCTTGTGTTATGAATATTCTTATTGAATAATAAAATTATTAATAATCAATAAAGATTATATGAGCTTATTTATGTTATTTTATTGTTTTAATTACACCTAACGTTTGATTTCATTTAAAATAATACTAACGATAAGAATATGTATCTCTTTTAGATAATATTTACTTTTCTGCTTGACAATATAAATAAATGAATATGAGCAGGTATTATTATCTTTAGTTCTCTAAAATGTTTCTACTTACAAGATTTAATAAAATAAAGAACTGAAATAGCTGAAATATTTCTACTATTTAAATGCAATTTGAAGCACATTTTATTGTTGTTAAAGTTTTATTAAAATTGTTGTAATCGCTTTTCTTTTCTAATTTTTCAAAGGGGTTTGATCATTTTGAAAAAAATGTGAAGTAATTTACATAAATTTATTCACACAAGTGAATTGAGTAATATTAATTCGACATTTTATTAAATAGTAAGCGAATAAATAAAAATAGGTGAAAGATTTTCAAAAACTTTTGTTTGTGTATAGGAAAAAAAAAAAATCGAAATTAAACATGTATTTTTACTTTCATTTATGATTATTCTAATCAATGTATTTTATTTTATTTGTCATTTAAAAATAGTAAAAAAAAAAACTTGTTTTATTTACGTACTTTACACATAATTTACTGCTGTATCAACCTTTAATAATAACTAGTATCGCCCAGTGGTCGAAACTCGACCATTTTTTTGCAAAGCGAGGCAAAGCAAAGTTATTGACTTGTCCTAAACGGAATGCAATTGTAACACAGCTGTGGCAATTGTTTGCCGATATTCACTCTAACTGAATCAGCAGAGTTTTACTTAATATAACTATTTCTCTCTGTAGATGTTAGCCTTTCCTGAAATGAGAGAAAATCGCAACGTGAAAACGCCCCATGTTGTGTGATACAGCCCAAAAGCTAATAGGTACCATGTCAAACCAAGGCCCAACCAAGTATCAAATTCTGTTAAATTAATTCGATTGGTTCATAAAGTACAGTGTTTGAAAAAAAAAAAAAAAAAAAGATATTTTTCAAAAATGGTCGAATTGAGTTCGGGAAATTTCAAAACGTGTAACTTTATCGAAAACCAAAAATCTAAAACTTTTCTGAATCTTATATTTTCTACTTATATATGCAGAGGAAAGAATAATAAATCCATTTTTTAAAAAATAAAAATAAGTAGTCAATTTCACTTAATTAAAATGCAAGGAAATCTCAAAACGTGTAAATTCATCGAAAACCGGAAATCAAAAGTTTTTATGTATCTTCTACTTGCTTCTTCTACCCACAAAAGCTAGCAATAAAGACACTTTTTTTAAAACTAAGTAGCCAATTTCAGTTAATTAAAACGTAAAGAAGCTCAAAACATGTAAATTCAGCAAAAAACGGAAATCGGAATTTTTTCCGTATCGTCTACTTATACATGCAGCAGTTAGTAACAAATCCATTTTCCTTTTATTTAGTATATTAGTTGAATATTTATTGTTTAAATATCACCCTTTGAAATGAAATGTTTATGTTTACATTCGAAACTGGAAGTTTGCAATTTTTTTTTTCTGGAGTTTTGTGATTTTAAATTAAAATTTTATCAATTTTACAGAAAAAATAACTAGATTAACACAGAAAATCTTTTTCATGGCTCCATGGACAGACAGTGACGTCAACACTTCGCTTGCGTATGGTGATGCTACATTATACAAATTACTGTGTCTATGGTTTTATTTGAGCTTTATGAAATTGCCAGATTTAACAACTTTCTACTTTTAGGTATTTTTTAATGTAAAGCAATACGTGTATAAAAGGGAAAAATGGGGGAAAATGCATAAAAAATAAACGTATTTTTAAATACCTTCTTGACATCGTAAGAAAATAATATTTGTATTCGCACCTTCCGGCTAACTATACCTTTCGAATGATACCATTTCCAACCCTCTACTCCCATAATTAATATGTTAAAAAGGGACAAAAAAATTTATGCTTGCCTATTAATATATAGATAATAAATAAATAAATAAAAAGCCAACCCCGTGATGAAGTTATTTATTAATGCATCCTTATATAAATCCTTTTAATTTCTTCATATTTTTATATGACATTACCTACATTTAATTATTATTTTCAAATTTTTGATTTTAATTTTTGATATATTTTGGTTAAATAATATGTTACCGAAATATACTCTAATCAGATTTGCTAATATAATACTTAAATGATATCGTATGCACTTATAATAGTAAGATTTTTCGTATGAGAAATGATTTTACAATTTCTAAACTATCATCTGCCTTTCTTATTAATTTTTTCTATTAATTACTATCTACTTCTTTTTCTAATGCATATATTTTTTTTTTAAGTACATTTAAAGCTTCAAAGATATTAATCATTTCGCATAGTTTAAATGATATTAATGTTTAATTCTTGTGCACTTTAAATAATTATTCATCTTGCATATATGAACAAATAATAATACATTCCAATTACAGGAAAAAAAGAAAGCATCCCACATTTTTCAATAAATTAAGTGCTATTTTACAGTTTATTTTTGTTTTATTTTACTTTGTTTCAGCCGTGTACTAATTAAACATTAGAAAAAAGGTTGTTACTTTATTATATCTCCATTGTCTTAATTTTTACATAATTTCACCTTATAAAAAACTAGGAAATTAATACATCCCCCCCCCTTTTTTTTTTTTGCCTTTTAATTTAAAAAAATAAATTATCTGTTTAACTATAACTACAATTTGAAATTAAGCTATTCTTTAATTTTCTTGATAAAATATTTTTTCTTAGATAGATATACAGAAAGAGAGAGAGAAACTTTTCTATATTGACATCATAATAATAATAAAGTTTTGGAATTTAGATAATGTTATAATGAAGAAGATTCTGCAATTTGTAATTAGTAATTAAATACTTATTTATTTTTTCTTGCAGATTAAAAAAAAAAGGGGGGGGGGTCATTTTATTTTCTTGTTTTATTTTGTTGGAGCAATGGAAAAACATTCAATTATTTTTGTTGGAGCAACATTCAGTTATTTCATCAAATGTTGGTTGCTCATTTAATGCAGAACTTTATTTTGTAAAAACTATTAATTAATTAGTATAACAAATTAACAGCTTTCTCTTTTTTTATAATTATTATTATTATTATTATTATTTATTTATTTATTTTTTATTACCAGAAAATTAATTTTAAAAGAGCCTAAAAAATTAAATTATCTTTTTATTTGTAATAAACTTGTCACAAGCTATTTTTTAAATTACATTACTGATATAAAAGTTTTACGTAAGTATTAAAAAAAAAAAAAAAAATTAAAACATTGATACAATAAAATAATATTTTCATGTCAAAATTTTAGTAATGTCATAATAATAAAAAAAAATTCTGCAATTTATGATAAACAAGTTAAAAATATCTAGAAGGCCTTGACCAAAGAATATCTACTACGAGTAGTAGATATTCTTTGCCTTGACGATACTCCCTTATATTGAAATGGGGAAGGAATAAGCTGCCAGCTGTAAGATCTGTTCGGAAATCGCGCGTAACCATTTCAATTATTTCTGTAGGATTTTGGGCTTACTAAACAATTACCTCTTATTTCCCGCATCCTTCCATTTTAGAAATATGATATGATTAAAAGAATACATTACTGAATGAACTGAATGTCATAAGCAGGTTTAACCTGGCAAAAAAATTACTTTAGCATTTTAGCGAAAATAGGCAAGCTCTATTTTCGCTTTTTCGAAAGTTAATTAATTCTTTGGGTACCATTGATTTCTTTTACTTAGCTTTGTTATCCTCAGTTTTGTTTTCTATTCCTTTTGTTCATTGAGGATTTTAACCAAGCATCCATATTTGTGACTTTAAAAATATGAATCAGGGAAACTATGTTTTGATTTTAACAATAGAAAAAGAGGTATTCATATCATATGTGTAAAATAAGAAAGCAATTTAAAAATTAAGTAAAGTGTAGTGGTAGATAATCGTGAAATACTAGTGCTAAAAATGCTTCCATGAAGCAAATTCTGAATTCTGACATACTTTTAAATATTTTTGCATTTAAATTCAATCATTGAAAATTAAAAATAAATCCAAATTACTATGTAAATAATGATTCCCAAAAATTTGTCCTTTCGTAGTTTTTGCCTGCATATATTACAAAAAAAAAAAAATCCGAGTTATTTATTATATAGAGATATTTTATACGAAATTCTGACCGACATGTTTTAGCAAAATATGATACCTTTTAGCAAAATGGTAAAAAAAACTAATGGCAGTTTAAACCCTGTTCATAAGTTAATATAAGCAAACTTTTAAAAGCCGTGACTTTCACAAATTTAAACAAGTTTAAAGCTAGAGTTAAAAAAATATAAATTCTGTTTATTTAAAGTTATGTTTCTATATATATATATATATATATAATTATAAAACCACAGGACTTATCATGTAACATGAGTTGAAAAATTAACAGCCTTTAAATTTTAAAATATCAATACAAAGTGACCTGAAATGAAAATCGCATTTTTATTAATTGAAAAATCTAACAAAAATTTTTTTTTATCGAACATAGCTAAAAATCACCCCTCTCAAATCAATCTTAAAGGGAAAAAAAGGAATTTAACTGTTTAAATACTATATGTGTTGAATGAACATTTGTGAGTTTCTTCTGAAACAATTTAATGTTAGTATTCAGAATTTCGAAATGCTTTGTTACAAAATATTGCATGAATATCTGAAAAATTAAAGAATAAATATAACAAAAGAGTAGAAATTTAAGTTTATTTTTAAATTCATTTCTACATAAGAGAGTGTGATTTTCTCTCATATTACAAGCATAAGAAAAATTACATTCTCATTTGTCGTTACCTGACACAGCTTTGATCAAAATTTCGTTACCTGCTATTATATTTTTGAGTAAGAAACATTGCCATTTAGTGGTCAAATTAACGTTTTTCATATATCTTGACAAGAATACAGCAAGCTAATCAATGAGCTCTTTTTCGAAATGTCCTGAATATTTTAGGCTTCCCTGTCTTCCCTAAAGTAAATGAACTCTGCTATTGTGTTTTCTTCTATAATTTAATGTTAGTTCTTGAAAAATTAAAGAATAACAACAGAAAGGTAAAAATTAAGTTTATTTTTAAATTCATTTACACATCGTTTATCATCTCTCAGCACGAGCCAAACAATTTACGTTCTTTGTCTTTTACATGCCATTTCTTTTTCTTTCTTTTTTCTTTTCCTTTTACATGCCAGAGCGTCGATCAAAATTTCGTTACCAGCAATTGGATTTTTCACTATAAAAGACTGCCATTCAGGGGTTACAATAACTTCTTCCACCTGACTTGAAAAGAAGTTAGCAAGCAAATCAATGAGCTCTTTATCGGAATGTTGAAGAGCCAGAGTTAGAGTATAACAAAAAGTTTTCAATGACAAATTAATTTTCATAAATTCCAAACAGTAGGATCTAAGTTCTTGAACATCATATTTATCAGCAACAGTAAAAAGGCCGAAGACGTTCTCTGATGAGAGATTTTCTAGCTCGCCAGAGTACAGGAAACACAGAAAATCTCGAAAGCAGGCTGGATCGCAGTCCTCAATGTTTACTGTGCCGGTGGCTTTTTCCTTCATGTCATGCCTGAATGTAGCAGCGAATATGGAGGAGCGAGCACACAGGACGGCTTTGTGTGCTTTGAACTCTTGTTCTTTTACTTTCAGAGTGACATCACAGTGCTCTTGTGAGAGAAAGAACTCTTTAAAGTCTTGAAGTGTTTTATTGCCAAAAAGTGCTAATGAATGCTGTGCTGTGCCTTCAAAACCTAAAATAAATAAATAAACAAACATAATAATTATATATGTACATAATAAATACGCATTAGGCATTGGTTATGTGTTTTTCTAAAATATTTCAGACCTAGCAGTTTTAAAGCACTTTTGAGGAAGCCAGAAAAGAAAATAAATGTTTGAAAAACAGACAAGCTCTATCCCCCTTATTAAAGAATATTATAATAAAAAAACATGCGAAACTTATCTAATATACTGTTTTTCAAAAAGATATTTTAAATGAAAAAATAAATGAATAAGAATAAACGCAGCAATTTTTACTGATTTTATATATTTCAAAACTGAGTGTCAGTTTCCAACATATATAAGCAAAATGATCTTTGTAACAAAATTTATAGTAGTAAAAGAATCACGTTAGTTCTGACAAAATCTGTATGACATACAGAATAATTCTAGAGGATTTCTACATTAAATGCATCGCAGTGAGTTGCTATCAGACTGTAGAAACTGTGGTTTCCTGGTACCCAACATCAAAAGATCTGGCTTCCCCTCTTCCGAAAAGCAAGTCCTTGTATTGGTGATACAAATTTCTATTTAAACAAAAAGGTTACATATATATATATATATCTATATATATATAGCATCATATTATGATATATTAAAATATATAAAAATATAACTAAATATATTTTCGTATGTAAAATGAATAACACAGGCCTACAAAATTGAAGTTGACAAAATTTGATTTGATGATTTTAGCTGAAATTCATGTTTTTTGATGCACTGAAACCGAAACTGCAGTCCATTTTTTCTATCACGTACAGTTTTTTGCCAATACAAAGTGCTTTCCGACACAATTTCTTACATATACCATCATAACAATCGGTTGGTTGGTTGATATGGTTTTAAGTCGCACTAATGCTTCACAATTACAACAATAGGCATCCATTATTAATTAATCATGAAAACATACTATAAAACTTACCATATAATTTTTTGGTGGAAGAGTAATGGAAGAAATTATATTGGTAGGCACCCTGTACTGACAAATATCTGTACGTGATACAGAAAAACAGTCTTCATTTTCGGTTTTAGCACACCAAAAAACAAAGATCAGTCAAAATTATAAAATCAAAAATTTACCTGTGTAATTAATGTTTTGTATATATCCTACAACTCAACTTCTGGGATAGCCATTTTCTCATACGATGATCACTGTTTAACTCGTGTTTTGATTTTGGTATTTCAAAACATCAGGATATATTACGTCTAAAATACATCACTTTCATTTCAAGGTAAATTTTCTTTCTTTCTTTCTTTCTTTTTTTTTTTTTTAAGGTTATGATTTCTTTTTTTCATGAGTGTTCATGGTTTTTTTTTTTTTTTTTTTTTTTTTTTTTTTTTGGAAAATATTCTGTCTTTGTCTCCTTTAATTCATTTTAGGGTAATTTTTTCTTGTAGGTTCGTGCTACCATTTGATATTTTGTTAAAATGCATATCAAATACGGAAAACCTACAATTCTTTGCTCAATGTTATGAGGATAGCACTTGAAAGCGCCTTATAGCAACTTGAGCTATTCCATTAAAATTCAGTCTTGTTCTGCTTTGGTTCGAAATTCTTTTGCTCATCTCAAAATAAATAGGTTCTATTCAATACATGGCTCTATTTTTCCCCCCTTAAAACATTATCCTAGAGTAATCCTTCTTTTTTTCAGCATCAAATTATACGTTCCTATCTTAATTTTCAACTGGTTTTGTAGTCTAATAAATTAAAGTAAGTATTATTCGTAATCTGAAAAATTAAATCTATTTAAGATAACTAGTTACTTTGTTTGGCCTGTATATGTTTCTGTGGTGATTTTTTTGACTGATTATTCTTCGTTCTCATTTCTTTATATAATTATATCCTGATTCTGAAGAAAAGAAGGTTGACTCTAGGATAGTATTTTAAGTGGAAAAAAGAACTATGTAATGAAAAGAACCTATTAATTTTGAGGTGAGCAAAAGTATTCGGGCCAAATCAGAACAAGATTGAATTTTAACTGAAAAGCTCAAAATGTTACAAGACGTTTACAAATGCTATACTCATAGCATTGAGCAAATAATTGTAGGTTTTCTGTATTTGATATGCATGCATATATATATATATATATATATATATATATATATATACATACATACATATACAGTCGAACTTCGTTAATTTGAATTACTTTTAACATGAATTGTTTCCACAATCCCCGCCAAAATGAAGATTAGTTTAGTTATATGAAGATTAGTTACTGATAGCATGAACTACAGTTAACATGAGCAAATTCTTTATTCCCTTAACATTAACGAGATTCGACTGTATGTATATATGGATAGACAGATTTACAGAAAACGCTACATGATGTGTTTAAATAAAAGAAACAGTTCGAATTGCAAAGCAGATTTGTAAATAATATATCTGAATTAAAAGCCTCCCTTAAAATTAAAGCTTCATTTCTCAAACTTAAATGATTCTACTTCCCACTAATCCACTGATAGCGCCCTAATTAATTCTTTATTAATTCATTTTTCTAAATATTTCATTAATTACAAATTCATTAACTTGTTCTCAATTCTTAAAGTTATTTTTATTTTATTTTCCGTACAATCAAAACTGTTATTTATTATATTGTGCAATGCAAAGGTAAATTTAATCCAGAATGTTCTGACCCCTCCTTCTTATGTATCGTATAACTTCCCTAAGCCAACTAGACCGCTCGCCATCACGTGATCGCTCACGCGAGAACAGAATGTTTGAGTCAGTTGCAGCCTAATTGTTCATATGAATTTGGGGTTGGGGGAGGGCTCACCTTCGCGTTATTGATGTAAGCCCTGAATATATTAAAGTATGATTTTCAGCCAACGGCTGCACTGCTTTTCATTAATTTTGTGTGTTGCTGTCCATTTTAATATGACATTTATATACCTTAGTAACTGTTCAAATATCAAAGAAACTAAGAATTTATGCTATAATGAACATAATACTTTAACGAATAAAAAATCTGACCTCTTGTAACTCATTAATATACTCCATTTAGTTTTCATCACAAGCCGTCCATAAAATTTATTAATAAATGTAATATTTGCTTACGAGTTTTGGGAAATTAATAAGTATTTTAGAAGTTTTTTTTTTTTTTTTTAATATATAATAATAACACAGTATTTGAAAAAAAAATATAAATTTGTCTTTTATAGCTCAGATATAATTCTCAGTTAATGCTTGAGTGGACTCTTTGGCTATCATCGCCAGCAGTCAAAGCCAGTGGTATTCTGTTGGGAAATTTTTTAAAAGCATCAATTATTATCTTTTTTTTTTTTTTTTTTTTTCCTGTTTCTACATTTAGGAAACTTACAACTGTTAATTTTGCTCTTGTTTTCCAAAACATGAATTGTTAAATTTTTAATGTTTCATTCTGAAGATAAAACATGTGAAAAATAAGCTAAACCCATTTTTTTGCACATTATAGTCTTTGTAATGAAATAATATTATTAATAATAATAATAAATTAATTTTGAAAAAAAAAAAAAAAAAAAAAAAAAAAAAAAAAGCAAATGTATTCGACTACTTTTCTTGATACCTTGAAAGCTTTTGTGCAACTGCTGACTCACCTAGTCCAGTGTTAAAATAGGGCTGATAGCCATCTGATTTAGAGAAAATAAGCGAAAGAGAGCGCGGAAATACTAGTTGTATTTCAAATACCGACCAATCAGTCAATTTGGCACCCCTCCAACCTTTTGAACTCATCCTTTCTTCTAGTTTTAGGAAACATGTTTGTACTTTAATGATTGGGAAATTTTTCAATATGGAAACAGAATGATATATATATATATATATATATATATATATACGCACACACACACAAATTAGGTAAAGAGTGAACGAACTCTTTGCTTGATCTCAAAGAAAGTTTAGTGTAACATCACTATATGAAATACATTTAGAATACCGAGTTTGGACTTTATGCTCTTATTTGTTCTTGAGATATGCTGATAAAAGACCAACCACTTAAAACACGATTTTCGGTTTCAGAGGACCTCAAAACGCGCAAATTTAAGAGAAAGTAATAATAACTCTGCTCTTAAAAAATAAATAAATAAAAATCGATATCTGATACCATTCTTACTGATTCTTATCTAAAATGACTTCCTGAATCCGAATATGACTCCTATTTTGCCCGGTCACCCTCCGTTTTCTAGATAAACCACCCCCTCCCTCAATTTCTTTCCCTGTTCGATAATTTTATGACCAAGAATTTGATTCGAAGAATGAAAAATAATTAATTTAACACCCAAAAACAAAAATAAAATAAAATAAAGTTTAAAAATAACATGAATAACATAAAAAAAAAATAAGGTATTTAATGCATAATTTTAGTGGCTAATCTCCCCCCCCCCTCCCCAAGAAAAAAAAATAAATAAATAAATAAAATAAATAAAAAAAAACCCTTGTCGCAAATGTTTTGGAATTTTCCAGCTTTGTAGCACCCTAGAAGATATTTAACGATTAAATAATCCTCTCACCCTTCTAAAACTGAAGTTTATAGCTATATAAAATAACCGGAAAATGATAAAAATTAGGGGCCATTCCTAAAAAACGGTGGGTGATAGGGTAAAATAGGCGTCATATTCGGTTTCAGGAGGTCATTTTACATAAGAATATGCTGAAATTGTGTCAGAGGCAATTTTCATGTCGAGCATTCTAATTATAACAAAACAATTTTTGTAATTTAACGGTTGTAGGTCTTCTGAAAGTCAAAATGAAATTAAAAGAACAATTAGTTTATGCGTAATTTTCTGAACAAATTTTTCTGTAACCTTACGTATTTAACTTACGCATTTACTAATTAGTACATTAATGGGATAAATAGCATAAAAAGTAATTTAAATTTACCAGTCGAATTTATTAAAGTAAGTTTAACAGTGTTAACTTGAACATTACAATAACAACAGTATTAAATCTAATAAATTAATTTATTTCAGTAATTCCTTTCAAATATTCCTGTTAAAACTTCTAATACGTTATACTGCATTGCATATTAAACTGTATAATGTTTATTATAAAAATTAAATTGATTTAATTAGATTATTAATTTTTTTTATTTTAGAAATAGTAACGAGAATAATATCGTAAAACTGTCTTAAATTAAGAATGATGAATTGACTCACTTTATCTGCTGAAAAAATAAATTGCAGTTGGGAAAAATATTATCCTATGAATTTTATATTGATATTCATAATGCGAATTAGTAATAAGGTGTCTTCTTATCGTTGCAAATGTATCGAGCTTTAAAGCTTATCAAAATACGAAATATTTTGGAGATGGAACATATACAAATATTTTTGGAACATGCATAGGTGATCACAATTCACATTTAAAATAACACTTTAAACAAGTTAACATAGGTGGACTCCGCGCAGTTCCCATCACGTAATTTCTTTCCACACATTTTAATTATTGTTAAAAACTATCAAAGTAAAATTGACATATCGCATCTCAGCAAGAATAATTATAAGATAAAAAAATTTTTATAAACCATGTTTTTAAATTTTCTGCTGAATCATATAAACGCTACTGAAAGCTGCCGGGACCCCAGCAACTGGATAAAAGTATTAAAAAAAATTCATTTCTATCTTCTTTTGATCTATTATAAAAGTTTCAAATGGCTATCTAGCCGGGAAGTTAGTTGAAAGTTGATTGCAAGCTTTATACTGGAAACGCTGCCGAAGGCAGCAGAGTCTCGAAGAAATTGGATAAAAATATTTTTAAAAAGCATTTTCACCGTATTCTGAACTATTCCGAAAGTTTCAAATGTCTAGCTAGTCGGGAAGGTAGTTAAATAAATTTTCTTTTGAATCATATGAACGCTGCCGAAGGCAGTAGGGACCTGAAACAATTGACTAAAAGTATTAAAAAAAATGTATTGCCACCGTGTTCTGAACTATTCTGAAAGTTTCAAATTTCTAGCTAGTCGGGAAGTTAGTTAAATAAATGTTCTGTCGAATAATATAAGCGCTGCCGAAGGCAGCGAGACCTGAAATTGTTGACTAAAATTATTAGAAAAATGTATTGTCAACGTGTTGTGAGCTGTCCTGAAAGTTTCAAATGTCGAGCTAGTCGGAAAGTTAGTGAAAAATCGATTGCAAGCTTTGTACTGATAACGCTGCCGAAGGCAGCAGCAACCCGAAACAGTTGGCTGAAGGTATTTAAAAAATGCATTTTCACCGTGTTCTGAACTATTCTGAAAGTTGCAAATGTCTAGCTAGTCGGGAAGTTAGTTAAATAAATTTTCTGTCGAATCATATAAGCGCTGCCGAAGGCAGCGGGACTTGAAATAGTTGACTAAAATTATTAGAAAAATGTATTGTCATCGTGTTGTGAGCTGTCCTGAAAATTTCAAATATCTAGCTAGTCGGGAAGTTAGTTAAAAATCGATCGCGAGATTTGTCCCTGGCAAACAAACACACAAACAAACAAACAATAAAAACATGGTAAAATGTATTGTCACCGTGTTATGAGCTGTCCTGAAAGTTTCAAATGTCCAGATAGTGGGAAAGTTAGTGAAAAATCGATTGCAAGGTTTGTACTGATGACGCTGCCGAAGGCAGCAGGAACCCGAAACAGTTGGCTAAAGGTATTAAAAAAATGCATTTTCACCGTTTTCTGAACTATTCTGAAAATTTCAAATGTCCAGCTAGTCGGGAAGTTAGTTAAATAAATGTTCTGTCGAATTATATAAGTGCTGCCGAAGGCAGCGGGACCTGAAATAGTTGACTAAAATTATTAGAAAAATGTATTGTCACCGTGTTGTGAGCTGTCCTGAAAGTTTCAAATGTCTAGCTAGTCGGAAAGTTGGTGAAAAATCGATTGCAATCCTTGTACTGATAACGCTGCCGAAGGCAGCAGGATCCCGAAACAGTTGGCTAAAGGTATTAAGAAAATGCATTTTCACCGTGTTCTGAACTATTCTGAAAGCTTCAAATGTCTAGCTAGTCGGGAAGTTAGTTAAGTAAATTTTCTGTCGAATCATATAAGCGCTGCCGAAGGCAGCGGGACTTTAAATAGTTGACTAAAATTACTAGAAAAATGCATTGTCACCGTGTTGTGAGCTGTCCTGAAAATTTCAAATATCTAGCTAGTCAGGAAGTTAGTTAAAAATCGATTGCAAGATTTGTCCCTGACAAACAAACAAGAATCGAAGTTAATAAAAACATGGTAAAAAGGACACGACTTAAAAATGCAGTATTTGAGAAGAATCAACTTTTAGATGGTATAAAGAAAATGCTTGGCTATAATAAAACTAACATGAATACCTCTCAGGTGGATGAATTGATAGTTACAGATGCCACATTTTCCGCGCTCATTGGGGGCATTTTATATGCATTATTCAATAACATAAACCCAAATTTGCCATTTTAAGTTGATTTCTTTGGAATTCGAAATATTCCAAACACTTCGTTTATCTCTCTCTCTCTCTCTAAATACACTAAGCGACAAAAAAAAAAAAAAAAAAAAAAACCCGCACTGCAGAAAAACTGACTTATACCTTTTTCATTTGTAATAACTTCAAAACTAATGATTGAAACAAATAAAACTGTCATGTTTGCATAATATCAAAGAGACGAAATGATACATACGGACATTTTTCATTTAATAAATCACTTTCTTACACTCTACGAAGTAATTATTAAAAATCTACATAAAATATTCTTTTTAACCGTAATCTAATAAACTTTTGTATCTTGATTTATTATATGATATAAACAAGTTATATTTCAATACATGAAGTAAAACTATTTGTTTGTTAGATCTAAGCAATTTTTAATAAAAATGTGTATTCTGCATTGAGTTATTCCCTCTTTATATGGAATTACTGCTTTAATGCGCAATGGCATAGTATTATGCACTGTTTTAATAAAAATATCAAAGATTTCTCTGTGCTAAATATCATAAATAATTTTTTCTAGTCCTTGCAGAGTTGTAGGTTGCAATTTTTTAATCCTCACCCCTTTTCCGCGCATTTTTATAGACTAAACATTTTCGAGCGGATTGAGATTAGGGTTATTTCAAAGTCTGGTGAAAAAGAATTTCTACGATTTTTTGTGGGATTTAACTTAAAGTTAAGAGACATGATTGCTTACAAAACTATAGCTGCTCATGGGATAGGATAGGTGGTTTTAACAATTTGATTCGAATAAACGCATCACAGGCGCGCTTTAGTATGCTGCAATATCATCTTGAAATTCTATTTGCAGGAAAAAGTCTGAGATACCTTCAAAATAGTCGGTCAGGCGCCGTTTTTATAATGGGCGCGTTTTATTTAGAGCTAATTGATGCCTTGAGCATAAAAATTTACCCGACTCACTGAAAATGTATGCACCTCCGTACCATAATGTACGGAGAATGTGTCACTGTTTTATGAATGCAATTTTCAATAATTCGGTCACATTTTTATCATCTTACCATTTTCTTTTAATCAGCCTTAAATAAAATAAACTTGACTCATCAGAGAAAAATAGTTCGCCCTAATAATTAACTGATATATATTTTAAATTTTTGGTCAACTGAAGTCGTCTTCTTTTTTTTTTTTTTTTTTTTTTTTTTTTTTTTATTCTTTTCTTAGCAATGACTTTTTTTCAGCAGATCTTCTGGTTTTTAACAAACTTTGTTTAATTGTTCCCGCACTGTTTTTAAAGAAATTACTTTGCTATGTACTTTTCTTTAATCTTTTGTAAGTTATGAGCATGTACAAATCGATTTTTTTTAAACTTTTGTTTTTTTAACTTGCCATCATCTTGCGTGGACGGGCAACATGGCTGCCTAAAGACACATTTTCCGTTTAAACAGCCAAAATATTTTATATGTTCTTAAAAATCATCTCATGAATATTTCGTTAACATTTAATTAATACGCCATCTCACGTATTAAAATATTTTTTGACGTTTATTCTAAAATTAATACTTTTTGTGGCATCATTAAATGCCTTATACTTGTCATTTTCTAAAGTGTACATGGTTGGTTGGTTGTAGGATTTAAGGCCGATTGACTCCTGATGTGTCCTAGGCCTAGAGGGGGAATGCCCTCCGTAGGGGGTCTTTCTAAGGGGTCCTAGCCCGTATTTACGCGAGTTTCGGAGGAAACCACGGAAAACTCCGAACGGCTAGGTCGATGAGCGCGACCTGGGATCGAACCCGGCACCTCCCATCTACCAGCTTTGAGCGCAGAACCGCTCGGCCGCTGGTGGGCCAAAGTGTACATGGAGGGCGACGTAATAAAATCTGTTCCGGCTGTTTTTTTTTTTTTTTTTTTTTTTTTTTTGTCGCTTAGTGTATATATACATATATATAATCGAAATCTTATCATCACGATAACTCCCGAAATAATACTCCAAATCGAACCAATTTTGGATAGCGAATTTATCTTCTAAATATCTTGGACAAGTTCGTTAACCAAGATGCTCCACAATTTTTTTTTCAAGTGGCGATGTATGCATAGACCATATAAGGGTCTCAAACAAGTTTATAAATGAATTTTATCTGCCATGATATCTCCAATCGCTTTTTCTCACCAAAAAATCCCTAACTTCAAACTTTCATCAAAATCGGTACGTCTAATTTCGTGTAAACCATAAGTAGGTAAGAAAGGCCGGTTCTGGCGCAGGAGGGGGTGGCACTGCGGCACCGGCGGAGCGAACGGAGCCGTGCGGATGCCACACCACCCCCTGAGGGTCTAGATGACTTGGGGTTGACCTTGAGACATCCTCTAACTTAATCGTAAAAGATGATGAGGGTGTTAATGAAGAAATGTAATTAAAAAATTAATGAGTGATTTTTTGTAAAAGGTGACGATGGTTTTAAAGAGATTTTTTGTATGGTTGTGTGAAGGCTATTGTTTACGAGTACTGAATTATAAAAATTAAAAAAAGAGAAAAAAAATTTAAAAAAATTTAAAAATTTAAAAATTGAGAAATAAATAAAAAATATGAATTTAACAATGAAGTATGTTGATGTGAATAATTTATGAAAGAAATAGATCTGACTGGGGTTCGAACCCGGTAAAAAATATTTCAGTAAAAAAGTTGCAGTAAAAAATATTTCAGCAGTTTTCGCGTATGTGTGAGTGATTTTTCTTATACCTGTACAAATCTTTTTAAATCTATGAATGCAATTATTCGAAAAGAATTCAATCGTTTTAATGATATTAATTAATTAGAGAATAATAATTAAAAAAATATTAATTAAGGATTTCCTTGTAAAAATTCACCATATGTTTTATGAAAAAAAAAAAATGACAATGTACATGAAAATTCAATAGAATGAAAGAAAGAAAGCGTAGAAACATAGAGGGTGAGTGGTATTCGAACCCAGCGCCTGCTTGAAGTAAAGAAACAGTAATTTGCAAGTACTTTAACCACTGTTCTTTAGAAATATGTATACGCAGATCTTTTTAAACCAAAGAATGCTGTATAATTACTTGATTGATAAATATTCGTTTTAAAAATAGTTTTCCCGTGAAGTTTCTTCATTTCAACCCAATTGTATATATTTTAATCTACCTCACAATAGATAATATTTTTAATGGAAAATATTAGATAATTCTAATTATTGATTTTAAACAATTTTCAGCAAAAATAGTTTTTTTACAATTAGTTTATTGTGTTTAACAGTTTAAAATAAATTCTTAAAGTTTTTTCACGCCTAACTTTTTTCAACTTGTATCGTGTTGATCTAAAGTAAATAAAACAATAAAGTTTTTAGCTCACTGCATCAATTTAAAACATAATTAAAAAGGATTCCCACCAAGACATTTACTAGTTCTGTGCTAACTTGTTTTCAAAAGATGGTTTTACAATAGCTCAAGAATTTTTCCCCTTAAGGCTTCTCTAGGTGACATTGGGCGATACAGGAACGGGCAAGCGGAGGGGAAGACTTTTTTATCTGCTATTCAAACAATGTTACGTTTTTTGGCAAAACACATCGGTTTTCTTATAGAAGTTTTAATTCTTTTTTATTTCAAGTCTTATATTATACTACAAATCCTCCAACACTCAAAAAATATTAGTTCATTGAATTCATTTAACTGAGTAATACAAACTTTCCTTTAATATTATTTGACCGTACTTGAAAATTACAATAAATTCTCTCACACTCTTTAAAAGTATACAAGTTTTCAAACATAGAGATTATTAGAAATTTACATTTATTCGTTTTAAACGCGATCTGCCTGACATTTCCCGAAAATTTTTTGTAATTCATTCCCAACATTAGTTATTTTAAGCTATATTTCCTAAGAAATATTCAACAATCTGTCTCAAAATAAAGAGTTTTTACCACTTTTCACTACTTTCTCTCACTTTAACATAGCGAAATACTCCACCTTTTAAGCTATCCTTCACTCAGTTTTTCTTTACAGATAGTAAGTTTGTAAATAATGAAAGTAACTTTGAAAGAATTAAGAGTTGAAAAATTATTAATATATATGTCTTTTCAATTCATTCATGTTCACAGATGTATACTTAGACTTTACAAATGTATTTAAACATAGTTAAAAAATATTTTGACCAAGTATTGTAGATTACAAACATATAATTATAAACTGAAAAGTTTTCGCACAAATTCTTTTACTTGACTTAAATTTAACTATCATTTTTAACAAAAATACCATTAAATCACACTCCTTATAGGCTACTATTCATCAACTTACATATATTTTCCTCACCTTTATTAACTTTTCTAGTTTAATAATTTTTATATACTTCCCTGGTTCTTCACATTATTTTAGAGTAAACCTGTACAATTTAGTGATAAATATGCAAATATGAAAATATTTAACATAAATTTGGTTTGATTTAAAACAATTTAGTAATATTTTCGAATATATATTACAAGATTTAGAATGTATTCGGTAGAGTTTAAAATATATTTGGTGATTAATTCAGATTTGGCGAGAAACATACGGTATAAATGAGGAGCGAACAAAAATATCATCACTTACTAACTTATTTTTACGGAGTGAAGACGTCTGTTTTTTAACCTGAATTCAGTGAAGTTTATTGATAGTTTAAATTGGGTCAAGAGATGGATCTATCTGCGGAGACACCTATTTCAAATCAACAAACCGCTGTATCACAAATCGATGAAAAGAAGTTATCTAAACTTTCGATTTGCTCAATTTGTAATAAAACTTTTTCTAAAAAGTCTAATTTAACTCGGCATACAATGATTCATTCGGGTGTGAAACCTTTTATTTGCAATATATGTCAAAAATCATTTAGTAGACCCGACGATTTGAAGAAACATTTAATAATTCACGAAAAGATTTCTACAGAATATGGATGCGAACAATGTAGTGAAAGCTTTAATCACAAGTATGAATTACTGAATCATATTAGAAAAAATCATAAAAAGACTACAACTAAGCATACCTGTGAACTATGTAGTGAAATCTTCAGATGGAAATATGAGTTATTGAAACACATGAGAAAAAATCACCAAAAGCCTCCACCACAACATGAGTTGTCAGATTCCATAAGAAAAAATCATCGAAAGTCTTCACCGCAACATTTTTGTGAAAAATGCAGTGAAGTATTTAAATATAAAAAAGATTTACATCATCATACTTTAGACAAACGTCGGTCTCCTTTAGTACAAGTGCAAATAACAAATTCTTCTGATCAAGAATCACTTAGGGAGAAAACTAAACATTTTAAAAGACAAAATGCTCTCAATGTGTTTATAACCACTACCTTTGACAATAAAAACAATGATATAGATTTATTATCATTTTTTAATAATTTAAAAACCGATATTTTAAACGAACTGAACTTTCAATTAAATGAGAAAAGAGCATTGAAATGGCATACAATTGTTAAACTTACCCGCACTGTGCAAGAAGAGGGTCAGGACTTTTTTTTCTCCCTTTTTCCGATCAAATACTTTAACATCCTTTTCATCAATAAGTATTGATAATGATCTTGAAAAAGCTTTTGAAAAGATGATAAAGAGTTTTGAAGAATTTAATGAACAAGGATCAGACTGGACTTTAGAAGAAATTATCGAATTAGAACTTCATATGGCTAAATACACCTCCTTTTCTTCGTCAAAAACTAGAATTTCCAGTAAGATTTAATTATTATAGTATCATATAAGACAAAATTTGGCTAAATTTCTACTAATATTGGCGATAGTTATTAAAAATTTGACATGAAATAAGAAAATTTGGCGTAAATTCTTAAGTAAAACTGATGAACGAAGAAAAAATTTGAATTAGTTGCGATCTTTTCTCGCTGTAGAGTTGTCTAAGTTCTCATACTTAGTAGTTTTAAACATTTTTAAAGTCTTACTTTTAGAGTGATTTTTTATACTTTGCTAAACTGAAACACAAAATGGATAATACTTTAGCGTCTGAGGAGACTCACGTTTCTGTTCAACAATCCCCCCCTTCATCACGTTTTGAGGATGAGAAGTTATCTAAACTTTTTATTTGTCCAACTTGTAATAAGTCATTTTTAAAAAAATCCTATCTTACTAGACATTTGAAGGTTCACAATGACATTAAACCTAATATTTGTTACGTGTGTGAGAAAGGATTTGTTACTTTACATTGTTTAAAAAGACATATGGAAACCCATAGAAAAATTTCCATAAGATACAAATGCAAATATTGTATTGAAAATTTCAATCGCAAGTGTGATTTATCGAAACATAAGAGATTATTTCATCAAAAAGTCTTACCTAAACATCTATGTATTATTTGTAAAGATGCTTTTAAACACAAGTATGAATTAGAAAAACACAAGAGGGTGCATTATCGTAAACCTAAGTATCTATGTGAGGAATGTTCTATAGCCTTTTCAACTAAACATGCTTTTTCAAACCATAAGCGAAAAAGACATAAAAAGACTTTACATACATACTGTTGCGACGAATGTACTGATACTTTTTCAAACAAACGACATTTTTTAAAACATAAAAGACATATGCATAAAAAATCTTCAACACAATCTAGATGTGATGAATGCAGTGAAACTTTTCAGCGTAAGTATGAATTATTGCAACATAAAAGAAAGAATCATCTTAAATACTTCAGCATACGTAGAAATTGTAATGAACGAAGTACTAACAATGAATTACCAACAGTTAATAATAACAGTGAGAATCTGGACTTGTTAAATTTTTTGGATAATTTTCACACTGAATGTATAAATGATGTTTTTGACTTACCTTTCAACAACTTTCAGAATGAAAATATAGACTTAGACTTCAAAAATTTTTTGAACAATTCGAATGTGGAATATACAAGTGAAAATAATGTTGATGACTTATCTACCAAAGTTGAAAATAACGACTTAAATAATTTTAACCTGATACAAACTGATTTATCTCTAGTAAACTATGTCAATGAAAGTCTGAACTTGTTAAATTTTTTGAATAACTTTAATCCCAAATGCTTGAATGATTTTTCTGCTAACAACAAAAATATGAATTCGAATAATTTTAGTGCGAAGGAGAATCAGTTAGTGACAGATAACTTTAACGATGAAAATCTAGACTTGCTAAATTTTTTGAATAACTTTAATGCCGATTGTATGAACGATATTCCAACAATATAGATTTGTGCGAATTTGCTGTTTTGTATTATTGTGAATGAATTTCAAATAAAAAGATTTCAATGAAAATGGTGTGTTTTAATTTTTATTACAAAATCACCTTTTATATAATATTTTCTATTAGAATACAAACTTAAGCGTCATCTTTTTGAAATAAAGCATGTAAAAAGTTTACTTGGATATTAGACATATACTTTTTTAATTACTGTAGAAGTATTGTTTGAGTATAATATTTAAACACTAAGTAAAATTTATGCACAATAGTAGTTTTATAAACTATCAAACTTACATCGAAGAAGAATAAACTTGTAAAATTGTTTTACCACTCAATTGTAAAGTACTTGTAAAAATCTCAAATGAATTTATCTTATTAACAATTTTCTGAAAAACTAACTTATAAAAATTTTTAGATATACTTATGAAGTTAGAATTTTCCTAAGTACCATATTTGAATCAGTGTTGGGCATAATTGATTAAAAAGTAATTGAATTACAATTGAATTTTAATTAAATTATAATTATTTTACTGTCAATCGATTAACAACTAATTGATTACAAATAAATTGAATAAGTAATTCAATTTATTTGTAACCAATTACTTGTTAATCGATTGACAGTAAAATAATTGTAATTTAGTTGTAATTTAATTGTAATTCAATTACTTTTTAATCAATTATGCCCAACACTGATTTGAATTTTACTTTGAATATGCATATTCAAAGTGATTTGTACTTTAACTAAAATCACTATTTCTATCCCAAAGAGTGTAAAAATAATGTTATAGTAACAACTTAATCTTTTATATATAGATACTTTCACGATTGTATTTTAACTTTTTTATTTTTAGAATACAGAAAATGTTTTGTAAGAATTGTGAAAGCTTAATTTTAGAAGTTTGTGAAATTTTACAAAAATTTTTTAAAAATTTTTTGTCAAATGTTTTCTTCATGTCACATCACTTAGAAAAATTAATTGTTTTTAGTAGAATTGCTAACACAAGGCTTGAAGTTAGAAAATTTGTAAATAAAACTTAAAAAAGGTACGAAAAACCATATGTGAAGTAATAACAAAAATATATATAGTTTCAAGTTTAGACATGGTTGAACAAGCTTGAGGAGACGCTAAAACCTGTTGCTGACGTCATAACGCGTGTGACGGAAGATTATAATCATTGGATATGAGTTCCCCCTAATACACTACGTCACGAACCCATGATGTGACAAAAACAACCATTTTGCTCACACTTCTCACCTTTGTTGGACTTATATTATTTTACTCTGCATATTAACGATAATCTGTAAAAAAACTTTGTCGTTTTTACACTTTGTTGTAAAAAGTTTTCGTCTAAACATCAAACGATATATTTTAGACATCTTTTCCGTATAAGGAAAGTTGATACTTTTCTCATGTATAATAAAATTATGATTAATCGAAATCCCGATATGACTTAAACCACTGTCCTATAGAAATATTTCAAACATACGTGTTTAAAACACTGATGTTTTATCCCAATGAGAATAATGAGTGTGATTTAGAAGTATTTCAATCATATATACAGCCTCATGTACACGAAAAACTTAAGTCTGAATTAAAAGAAAAGCATGCCCTGAAGTGGTATATGGTTATGAAAGTATCCTTGGAACGTAAAAAACCTGATGAAGACATGGAAGAGACACATACATATTTTAGAAGTTCCTGTATTATCGAACTTATTGAAGATACTATTGAACAGCATATTAGCGAAGGATATGCAAAAATTAATAAGTCACTTGAAGAATTCATCCAGCGAGGATCTGGATGGATTTTTAAAAAAATTCATTATCTAGAACTGAAAATAGCTAAATATCACCCTCTAGCTGCTAGCAGCTATATTAAGCTACCTTCAAAACTTGCTTAAAAAGATTTGGGGCGTCACATATTTCTACAAATGTGACGGGGGGAGGTGGGACCCCAAATTAATAAATTTAAAAAATTTCTATATATCATTCAAACATAAAACTTAATCTTGAAAAAGAGTAGTGTGAATTTGTTTAAGTTCATACGTAAACACTTGTACGCATGTATGTACCTTCGTGAATTAATATGCACTAGTTTTACATATCACTGAGTTATGTTTTACTAATTTCAAATTTATCCTTATCTGTCACGTCACGAATACATAATTTAACAAAAAGTACTTATGTTTACCCACAATTCTTGACTTATATTATTTTACTTTGTGTATTAAACTGACGACCTGTAAAAAACTTTGTCGCTTTTATACACTTTGAAGTAAAAATTTTCGCTCTAAACATCGAATTATCTTTTGCAAATATGAATTGATATGTATTTGTTTTAAATATCACTAAGTTACATTATACCAAAGTATATTTTCTAATATTTAAACAATTTTCATTTTACAAAAATTAACTTGTATGCATTTCTAGATCTTTAATAAAAATCTTTTAATTTTTTTTCTCTCAAAGACTTTAAACTATTGGAGATCTTTGTACTTTAAGTACAACCCAATACTATTTGCATAACAATATGGAACATCATATGTTAAGAAAATCTTAAATGTTGACTAAGTTGCAAATCTCAGTGAAAGTATTTTAAGATTACTTTGCTAAAATTTACTAAGTATTATAATATTTTTCAGTTATTAAACGAAAAATCGTGTAAAATTTACTAAGTGTTTCACTAAAGAAGAGAATTCCACAAAAAAGTTTTGATAAGAATTACTAAATTCACTAAGTCATATACACACATGCTTGTAATTATAATCATTATAAAATATTGTTAAATATTTTTTACAATCTATACACGTATACATACACGCATACTTGTAATTATAATCATTATGAAAATACACATAATATAAAAGAAATCTTTAAAACATTATTGCAAAAACAATTTTTTTAAATTGTTAATTTTAGATTGTAAAAAATATTTAACGTGTATGTGTACGTGTATAGATTGTAAAAAATATTTAACAATATTTTATAATGATTATAATTACAAGCATGTGTGTATATGACTTAGTGAATTTAGTAATTCTTATCAAAACTTTTTTGTGGAATTCTCTTCTTTAGTGAAACACTTAGTAAATTTTACACGATTTTTCGTTTAATAACTGAAAAATATTATAATACTTAGTAAATTTTAGCAAAGTAATCTTAAAATACTTTCACTGAGATTTGCAACTTAGTCAACATTTAAGATTTTCTTAACATATGATGTTCCACATTGTTATGCAAACAGTATTGGGTTGTACTTAAAGTACAAACATCTCCAATAGTTTAAAGTCTTTGAGAGAGAAAAATTAAAAGATTTTTATTAAAGATCTAGAAATGCATACAAGTTAATTTTTGTAAAATGAAAATTGTTTAAATGTTAGAAAATATACTTTGGTATAATGTAACTTAGTGATATTAATAACAAATACATATCAATTCATATTTGCGAAAGATAATTCGATGTTTAGAGCGAAAATTTTTACTTCAAAGTGTATAAAAACGACAAAGTTTTTTACAGGCCGTCAGTTTAATACACAAAGTAAAATAATATAAGTCAAGAATTGTGGGTAAACATAAGTACTTTTTGTAGAATTATGTATTCGTGACGTGACAGATAAGGATAAATTTGAAATTAGTAAAACATAACTCAGTGATATGTAAAACTAGTGCATATTAATTCACGAAGGAACATATATGTGTACAAGTGTTTACGTATGAACTTAAACAAATTCACACTACTCTTTTTCAAGATTAAGTTTATGTTTGAATGATATATAGAAATTTTTTAAATTTATTAATTTGGGGTCCCACCTCCCCCCGTCACATTTGTAGAAATATGTGACGCCCTAAATCTTCTTAAGCAAGTTTTGAAGGTAGCTTAATATAGCTGCTAGCAGCTAGAGGGTGATATTTAGCTATTTTCAGTTCTAGATAATGAATTTTTTTAAAAATCCATCCAGATCCTCGCTGGATAAATTCTTTAAGTGGCTTTTAAATTTTTGCATATCCTTCGCTAATATGCTGTTCAATAGTATCTTCAATAAGTTCGATAATACAGGAATTTCTAAAATATGTATGTGTCTCTTCCATGTCTTCATCAGGTTTTTTACGTTCCAAGGATACTTTCATAACCATATACCACTTCAGGGCATGCTTTTCTTTTAATTCAGACTTAAGTTTTTCATGTACATGAGGCTTTATATATGATTGAAATACTTCTAAATCACACTCATTATTCTCATTGGGATAAAACATCAGTGTTTTAAACACGTATGTTTGAAATATTTCTATAGGACAGTGGTTTAAGTCATATCGGGATTTCGATTAATCATAATTTTATTATACATGAGAAAAGTATCAACTTTCCTTATACGGAAAAGATGTCTAAAATATATCGTTTGATGTTTAGACGAAAACTTTTTACAACAAAGTGTAAAAACGACAAAGTTTTTTTACAGATTATCGTTAATATGCAGAGTAAAATAATATAAGTCCAACAAAGGTGAGAAGTGTGAGCAAAATGGTTGTTTTTGTCACATCATGGGTTCGTGACGTAGTGTATTAGGGGGAACTCATATCCAATGATTATAATCTTCCGTCACACGCGTTATGACGTCAGCAACAGGTTTTAGCGTCTCCTCAAGCTTGTTCAACCATGTCTAAACTTGAAACTATATATATTTTTGTTATTACTTCACATATGGTTTTTCGTACCTTTTTAAGTTTTATCTACAAATTTCTAACTTCAAGCCTTGTGTTAGCAATTCTACTAAAAACAATTAATTTTTCTAAGTGATGTGACATGAAGAAAACATTTGACAAAAAATTTTTAAAAAATTTTTGTAAAATTTCACAAACTTCTAAAATTAGCTTTCACAATTCTTACAAAATATTTTCTGTATTCTAAAAATAAAAAAGTTAAAATACAATCGTGAAAGTATCTATATATAAAAGATTAAGTTGTTACTATAACATTATTTTTACACTCTTTGGGATAGAAATAGTGATTTTAGTTAAAGTACAAATCACTTTGAATATGCATATTCAAAGTAAGATTCAAATCAGTGTTGGGCATAATTGATTAAAAAGTAATTGAATTACAATTAAATTACAACTAAATTACAATTATTTTACTGTCAATCGATTAACAAGTAATTGGTTACAAATAAATTGAATTATTTATTCAATAAATTGAATTACTTATTCAATTTATTTGTAATCAATTAGTTGTTAATCGATTGACAGTAAAATAATTATAATTTAATTAAAATTCAATTGTAGTTCAATTACTTTTTAATCAATTATGCCCAACACTGATTCAAATATGGTACTTAGGAAAATACTAACTTCATAAGTATATCTAAAAATTTTTATAAGTTAGTTTTTCAGAAAATTGTTAATAAGATAAATTCATTTGAGATTTTTACAAGTACTTTACAATTGAGTGGTAAAACAATTTTACAAGTTTTTTCTTCTTCGATGTAAGTTTGATAGTTTAAAAAACTACTATTGTGCATAAATTTTACTTAGTGTTTAAATATTATACTCAAACAATACTTCTACAGTAATTAAAAAAGTATATGTCTAATATCCAAGTAAACTTTTTACATGCTTTATTTCAAAAAGATGACGCTTAAGTTTGTATTCTAATAGAAAATATTATATAAAAGGTGATTTTGTAAAACCATTTTCACTGAAATCTTTTTATTTGAAATTCATTCACAATAATACAAAACAGCAAATTCGCACAAATCTATATTGTTGGAATATCGTTCATACAATCGGCATTAAAGTTATTCAAAAAATTTAGCAAGTCTAGATTTTCATCGTTAAAGTTATCTGTCACTAACTCATTCTCCTTCGCACTAAAATTATTCGAATTCATATTTTTGTTGTTAGCAGAAAAATCATTCAAGCATTTGGGATTAAAGTTATTCAAAAAACTTAACAAGTTCAGACTTTCATTGACATAGTTTACTAGAGGTAAATCAGTTTGTATCAGGTTAAAATTATTTAAGTCGTTATTTTCAACTTTGGTAGATAAGTCATCAACATTATTTTCACTTGTATATTCCACATTCGAATTGTTCAAAAAATTTTTGAAGTCTAAGTCTATATTTTCATTCTGAAAGTTGTTGGAAGGTAAGTCAAAAACATCATTTATACATTCAGTGTGAAAATTATCCAAAAAATTTAACAAGTCCAGATTCTCACTGTTATTATTAACTGTTGGTAATTCATTGTTAGTACTTCGTTCATTACAATTTCTACGTATGCTGAAGTATTTAAGATGATTCTTTCTTTTATATTGCAATAATTCATACTTACACTGAAAAGTTTCACTGCATTCATCACATCTAGTTTGTGTTGAAGATTTTTTATGCATATTTCTTTTATGTTTTAAAAAATGTCGTTTGTTTGAAAAAGTATCAGTACATTCGTCGCAACAGTATGTATGTAAAGTCTTTTTATGTCTTTTTCGCTTATGGTTTGAAAAAGCATGTTTAGTTGAAAAGGCTATAGAACATTCCTCACATAGATACTCAGGTTTACGATAATGCACCCTCTTGTGTTTTTCTAATTCATACTTGTGTTTAAAAGCATCTTTACAAATAATACATAGATGTTTAGGTAAGACTTTTTGATGAAATAATGTCTTATGTTTCGATAAATCACACTTGCGATTGAAATTTTCAATACAATATTCGCATTTGTATCTTATGGAAATTTTTCTATGGGTTTCCATATGTCTTTTTAAACAATGTAAAGTAACAAATCCTTTCTCACACACGTAACAAATATTAGGTTTAATGTCATTGTGAACCTTCAAATGTCTAGTAAGATAGGATTTTTTTAAAAATGACTTATTACAAGTTGGACAAATAAAAAGTTTAGATAACTTCTCATCCTCAAAACTTGATGAAGGGGATTGTTGAACAGAAACGTGAGTCTCCTCAGACGCTAAAGTATTATCCATTTTGTGTTTCAGTTTAGCAAAGTATAAAAAATCACTCTAAAAGTAAGACTTTAAAAATGTTTAAAACTACTAAGTATGAGAACTTAGACAACTCTACAGCGAGAAAAGATCGCAACTAATTCAAATTTTTTCTTCGTTCATCAGTTTTACTTAAGAATTTACGCCAAATTTTCTTATTTCATGTCAAATTTTTATAACTATCGCCAATATTAGTAGAAATTTAGCCAAATTTTGTCTTATATGATACTATAATAATTAAATCTTACTGGAAATTCTAGTTTTTGACGAAGAAAAGGGGGTGTATTTAGCCATATGAAGTTCTAATTCGATAATTTCTTCTAAAGTCCAGTCTGATCCTTGTTCATTAAATTCTTCAAAACTCTTTATCATCTTGGCAAAAGCTTTTTCAAGATCATTATCAATACTTATTGATGAAAAGGATGTTAAAGTATTTAATCGGAAACTAGTATGCTGTGGCCACCACAAGACTTTCTTCTATATTTTCCTATACAAATTCACGCAGTAACATTATTTAAAAAAAAAAAAAAAAAAAAAAAAAAAAAAAAAAAAAAAAACGATTTTTTTTTTAAAGTTTTTTTTCGTTAAAAAAAAAAAAATCGATAACTTTGTTTTAAATTATCACATATTTATAGTTCAACCATTCGTTTTAAAGATATTGACGAGACCTTTCGAAAGATACCCATCTTGAAAATTTACCCCCCCCCCGGGGGGTACTTTCCCCACGGGGGGGGGAGCGATGACCGAGATTTTTTTCCTAATTAACTACTACTATTATCAATAATTCATATTAATTTCACAATCACAGGTTAAGAATAACTCCCATTATGTACATTTATACGAAAATTTGTCCTATAAATTTTGTCCATGTTAAAAATTTAGAAAAAATACGTTCACAGCACCACCTGTTGAGTGATTGATCCCCAAATCTAATCAGCCCCAGTTTATGTCAGGGGCCAACTAAATACCAAGCCTGGTTAAATTTCGTTTAGAAAAAAAAAAAAAAAAAAAAAAAAAAAAAACGATTTTTTTTCTAAGTTACTTTTTGTTAAAAGTAAAAAAAAATCGATAACTTTGTTTTAAATTATCACATATTTATAGTTCAACCATTCGTTTTAAAGATATTGACGAGACCTTTCGAAAGATACCCATCTTGAAAATTTACCCCCCCCCCCGGGGGGTACTTTCCCCACGGGGGGGGGAGCGATGACCGAGATTTTTTTCCTAATTAACTACTACTATTATCAATAATTCATATTAATTTCACAATCACAGGTTAAGAATAACTCCCATTATGTACATTTATACGAAAATTTGTCCTATAAATTTTGTCCATGTTAAAAATTTAGAAAAAATACGTTCACAGCACCACCTGTTGAGTGATTGATCCCCAAATCTAATCAGCCCCAGTTTATGTCAGGGGCCAACTAAATACCAAGCCTGGTTAAATTTCGTTTAAAAAAAAAAAAAAAAAAAAAAAAAAAAAAACGATTTTTTTTCTAAGTTACTTTTTGTTAAAAGTAAAAAAAAATCGATAACTTTGTTTTAAATTATCACAGATTTATAGTTCAACCATTCGTTTTAAAGGTATTGACGAGACCTTTCTAAAGATACCCATCTTGAAAATTTACTCCCCTCGAGGGGGGACTTCCCCCCCAGTGGGGTTCACGAGGCTCCTACGCATACAAATTTTTTTCCCCAGTTGACTACCTTTATTATAAATAATTCTTGTAAATTTCATAATGATTACTAAAAAATAATTCTCTTTATGCACATTTATACAAAATTTTGTCCTATATCACCATGTTAAAAATTTAGAAAAAGCGGGATGGCAACGCAACCTGTAAGACAATTTTTACCAAAAGTTGATAGGCACTAATTTATGTCAAGGTGCAACTACATACTAATTTGTATGAAATTCTGTGCAGTAGTTCCTGAGATACAGTTGCCACAAAATTTTGTCACACACACACACACAGACAGACTGACAGACAGACAGACAGACAGACAGACAGACATTTTCTAAAATGGGTCAAATCGTGTTCTACAGCTCTCAAAACGTGTAAATCCATCAAAAACCCGAGGTCGAAAATTTTTACGAATCCAATACTTTCTCTATATTACATATAGAAGAAAGTAAAAAGGAGAAAAAAAGTCCTGACCCTCGTCTTGCACAGTGCGGGTAAGTTTAACAATTGTATGCCATTTCAATGCTCTTTTCTCATTTAATTGAAAGTTCAGTTTGTTTAAAATATCGGTTTTTAAATTATTAAAAAATGATAATAAATCTATATCATTGTTTTTATTGTCAAAGGTAGTGGTTATAAACACATTGAGAGCATTTTGTCTTTTAAAATGTTTAGTTTTCTCCCTAAGTGATTCTTGATCAGAAGAATTTGTTATTTGCACTTGTACTAAAGGAGACCGACGTTTGTCTAAAGTATGATGATGTAAATCTTTTTTATATTTAAATACTTCACTGCATTTTTCACAAAAATGTTGCGGTGAAGACTTTCGATGATTTTTTCTTATGGAATCTGACAACTCATGTTGTGGTGGAGGCTTTTGGTGATTTTTTCTCATGTGTTTCAATAACTCATATTTCCATCTGAAGATTTCACTACATAGTTCACAGGTATGCTTAGTTGTAGTCTTTTTATGATTTTTTCTATACTCGGGGAACGCATAACTTGTCAGTATTGCAAAGGCTACAGAGACCTGTTTACGCACTTGGCGTTAATTGGGTTGCGATATCGGGCGATTTAGCGATGATTTCGGAAAGTTTTTTCTTTTTCTTTTTTTCGATTAAAGTAAAAATATTTTTTCAGGGTATATTTTTTAGTTTCTTTATAAATGAATTTACACTAAATTCATTACTTACAATTTATTGTAAATCCATATTACTGCAAATTATGTAATATATTACATTTTACCTTGAGAGAAAAACAAAACAAAAAGGTTAATACTTAAATATTTTGAAAAGGGAAAAAATTAAATAAAATGTTTTCTGAATGTACATTTTTTGTCTTTGTTTCCTTTTAAAGAGAAACTGATTATTATATATATATGTATATATAATTTAAAAATATACTTTTAAAATATTTCGAATATATTTTGGCAGAAAAATTATTTTATCATAAGATTTAAACTGGGATTTTTAAATGGCAGTATCTTCTGTGGAGAAAATGAACAAAAAGTTCTAAATGAACAAAACGTAATAGATTTTCAATTAGCATTATTATTTACCGGTTAATCAGTAAATGCTAAAAGCAGTAAAAAAATGAGAAAGTGGAAATAGTTTAAAGCTTTTATAAAAATATTTTAAAAATATTAATTTAAAATAAATAAATAAATATAGTAAATTTTCATATGCAGAGGGAATCTCTGTTTACAATTTGTTTATACATTCATTTTGTCTGTATCCCGATTTTTTATGCTAAATGTGAATATGAGAATTTTCATATATTTATTTCTGAATAAAATTAAGAAACTTACAATTTATATGAAAGGGAAGCAAATTTTAATTTACTTGTAAATATGATTTGTCTTGATGTATTTATTTAATACTGATAAACACACACCTTTGCGACTGCTATTTTTAAAAACTGAGTTGAAACATTTATTTTCATAGCATTTTTAGGAGGTTGGATTGAGATTTTTATAGATGAGAAAGAGGGAAATGTTACGTTATTCGATTCTTTGGAATAGGAATGAAAGCATGTCATTTCACGCATTTTTCAATTTATTTTGATATATTGAATGGATAAGCATACTTTGATATTAATGTGTGATATTAAATTTAAAAGCAATCTTAAAATTTTCAGAAACAATGTTTCCACTTTTTTATTGAGGACGATTTCTTTCCGACAGCATAGACTAAATAAAACGATTTATCTTTTTATTTTGTTATTTTGTTTTCCCTTTGGCACAGTTAAAAAAATATTAAAGGTAAAATTGAGAGATAATGTTCGACAGAAATTTTCAGAAATTTATATAGTAACCGTTTCAAAGGGCTACAATTTATAAACAAAGTTAAGAACCCCCTCCCATTTTTTTAAGGATATTTGTATATTTAAATCGAAAAATAATTATTTTAGTAAATTATGTAGAGCAATTGCAGAAAATCAGTCAAAATTCCGTCATACTTGATACTGAAAAACTTAGCAATTGAATGAATACCAATTTTGTAGCCATATTTGGAATTATTTTAGGTATCTGAAAATAAGTTTTTGACTTTTGTGTAGCTTTTGGAAGAACTTCGAGGCATTTTTATGAATTTAGGAGGCTCTAAATTCAAATCTCAAAAGGTACACTGTAAACGCAAATGTCTTAAATTAAGTTACAAAAGTGTCTTAAATGGATGGTCATTTTTTAAGCGAAAAAAAAATGTCTTACTTTTTAAGACACCTTTTTGCATCTGAAATTAAGACATTGCAATGTTTTAAAACGCCGCCATGTTTTAGGCTTAAAAACACCGCCATGTTAGGCTTAAAAACCCGTTTCGTTTTTAAGGCTTTTTAATAAATAAATAAATAAATAAATATGGTGCACGATTATGTTTTTCTGTTAAAAATAGATTTCAGAATTGTTTAGAGCATTAATGAAATATTTTTATTTAAAAAAAAAGAAAAAAATATCATTACCCGGTACGGGATTCGAACTCATACTGTCCGTGAAAACCGAAACCTCGAGCTAAGCACGGTCAATCTTAAGCATTTACCAATCACGCCACCGTAGAATGCTCAGTAATGAGTTTATTTTTGGTAAAATATACTTCAGTATTCGCGAAACAAATCGCAGTGTTATGTTTTATTTCTGATTGTTTGCTATAAAACTATTAATAGTATTGATCTTAAAGTTAATAATTATTATTATCTTAAATTTCATATCTAGAGGTATAGAATTTTTTCATAATGCATAACAAATATGTGAAGGTTGCAGCCCTCGATGGTAACGATTTCTTTCCTTAAAGTGATATTTAAATAAAAACAAATTATAATCATGAATACAAGAAAATTTGTTGTTTTACATTTAGATGCAGGTAAATATGTGAAAGAAAAAAAAATTAAATGAATAATAATAAAAAGGAAGAAAGAAAAATTTTATCACAAATTATTCATAATTATTCACTTATAAATTCGCTTTCTCATACTTGCTACGTCCGCCTTCACACTTTTCCTTTTAATATAAGAAAGCTTTAGAGACATTTTTTTTTTTTTTTTTTTTTTTTTAACGAAATAAGATTTATATGTAAGTATGTTGTTTATGAATTATGTTAAAGATAATACTATGCAAATATCATTCATATCTCTAGTGTATTATTCCATGAAAATTTAATTTTATAAATCTACCATAGTTTAAGTAGCTTAACTGCTTATTATATAAAATAATAATATATTTATTTAATGTAGAAAGAAGTAGGATAAGCCTATTTTCTTAAGTAGATTTCATATGAAAAAATTTATAAGTTTTGTAAGTGTCTGAATTTCTAAAGTGTCTGAAAATTCAAACGCGTTTTTATGTCTTAAAATTCGCGTATTTACGTGTTTCAGACATTTTTGTGTCTAAATTGGTATTTCAGACATCTTTCTGTCTTAAATTAAAATATCTATAACGTCTAATGTATGTTTTAAGACATTTATGTGTCTTAAATGCCATTTCAGTTGTTTTTATGTCTTACTTTAAGACCCTTTTATTTGCAGTGTAGATTTATAAGGACGAGAGAACTATTTCTTTCAAAGAGCCAATAATAATATTAATAATTGTGTCGTTAAAATTTTGCGGTAGACTACCTTGATTAAAGCAGGCAGTGTCAGGAGTACATTTTCATGCATACACAATAAATAAATAGGCCACTTTCACAAAATTATACTATGTGTAGGACAGAATTTAAATTTCATTTCAATTCACTTGACCACTATCAGCCTTTATTTATTTATTTATTTATTTTTAATTTAATTTAATTTAATTTATTATTTTTGTTAAATAATATAGCTTTTATTCACTTGATGAAATTATTTTACCAACTAAATCCACAGAATTATAAGTAATAATTCTATTCAATGTAAGCTTTTTCTAATCAAAATTTTTTATAATGATATCTTTAAAAGTAAATATTTTAAACTGCAACATAGAAAATCCTACATAATTGTTCTACAAATAAAATTTGTTTTACAATGTAATGCTTGCTAATTATGTAATTTCGGCTTTAAACAAATGATCTGTCTCCCATTTATATATAAATTTTACATATATGAGTCTAATATATATATATATGATAATTATTATTATTATTATTATTATTAAAGATAATTATGTTTTTCTTTTATTGTTCTGTTCCAGAAAAAAAAAAAAATCTTTAGTATATAGAGCATAGTATAAATTAATGTAAACACTATTAGTTGTTTGTATTGGAAATAAAAATATTTTATATAACAATGCGTAAACGAATTGAAATTATATTATCAATATAATAATAATAACGAAAAAGAAAAAGTATTTGTCGAAAAATATTTTCCCTTATTCCTGTTAGCTTGAATATTTCATTGACATATTTGGTGTGAATCTGGTGTGAAAATTTCCCAAAAGTTCAAATCCGTCAAAATTTTTACTCTATTTTTAACAGTTGTGAAATTAAAGAAGCGGACTGTGCATTAATTATCTTCAAATTTTCGAAAATAAAGTAATCTATTAGCCCCACCAAACTGTTTCGCACTCACAATAGGGGTTAAAAGGTTGCTTCCGGTATTCCCTCTTCCGCCAATATTTCGCCAACAAACTTTCTTCGCGAAACAATACATTGATATAAATTTTATGCTTATCTATTACAAAGAATTCCATGTGTTAACATAAATATGTTTAGTTTAAAAGGTTAATCCTTTTTCAGTTTACCAAAATAAAAAAGAATCGAGAAAAGTTTATTACACTTAAATATAGTAAAGAACTATTTTCTTTCGCGGATGTGTAATTTCTACAGGCTGATACACACTGTCAAGTTATCCTTTCCCCGAGTATAATATGATTCAGTAATTCATACGTGTGATAAAAGCTTTCAGTACATTGTTCGCATCCATATTCTGTAGGAATCTTTTCGTGAATTATTAAATGTTTCTTCAAATCGTCGGGTCTACTAAATGATTTTTGACATATATTGCAAATAAAAGGTTTCACACCCGAATGAATCATTGTATGCCGAGTTAAATTAGACTTTTTTGAAAAAGTTTTATTACAAATTGAACAAATCGAAAGTTTAGATAACTTCTTGTCATCGATTTGTGATACAGCGGTTTGTTGATTTGAAATAGGTGTCTCCGCAGATAGATCCATCTCTTGACCCAATTTAAACTATCAATAAACTTCACTGAATTCAGGTTAAAAAACAGACGTCTTCACTCCGTAAAAATAAGTAAGTGATGATATTTTTGTTCGCTCCTCATTTATACCGTATGTTTCTCGCCAAATCTGAATTAATCACCAAATATATTTTAAACTCAACCGAATACATTCTAAATCTTTTAATATATATTCGAAAATATTACTAAATTGTTTTAAATCAAACCAAATTTATGTTAAATGTTTTCATATTTGCATATTTATCACTAAATTGTACAGGTTTACTCTAAAATAATGTGAAGAACCAGGGAAGTATATAAAAATTATTAAACTAGAAAAGTTAATAAAGGTGAGGAAAATATATGTAAGTTCATGAATAGTATTTATAAGGAGTGTGATTTAATGGTATTTTTGTTAAAAATGATGATAGTTAAATCCATGTCAAGTAAAAGAATTTGTGCGAAAACTTTTCAGTTTATAATTATATGTTTGTAATCTACAATACTTGGTCAAAATATTTTTTAACTATGTTTAAATACATTTGTAAAGTCTAAGTATACATCTGTGAACATGAATGAATTGAAAAGACATATATATTAATAATTTTTCAACTCTTAATTCTTTCAAAGTTACTTTCATTATTTACAAACTTACTATCTGTAAAGAAAAACTGAGTGAAAAATAGCTTAAAAGGTGGAGTATTTCGCTATGTTAAAGTGAGAGAAAGTAGTGAAAAGTGGTAAAAACTCTTTATTTTGAGACAGATTGTTGAATATTTCTTAGGAAATATAGCTTAAAATAACTACTGTTGGGAATTAATTACAAAAAATTTTCGGGAAATGTCAGGCAGATCGCGTTTAAAACGAATAAATGTAAATTTCTAATAATCTCTATGTTTGAAAACTTGTATACTTTTAAAGAGTGTGAGAGAATTTATTGTAATTTTCAAGTACGGTCAGATAATATTAAAGGAAAGTTTGTATTACTCAGTTAAATGAATTCAATGAACTAATATTTTTTGAGTGTTGGAGGATTTGTAGTATAATATAAGACTTGAAATAAAAAAGAATTAAAACTTCTATAAGAAAACCGATGTGTTTTGTCGAAAAACGTAACATTGTTTGAATAGCAGATACAAAAGCCTTCCCCTCCGCTTGCCCGTTCCTGTATCGCCCAATGTCACCTAGAGAAGCCTTAAGGGGAAAAATTCTTGAGCTATTGTAAAACCATCTTTTGAAAACAAGTTAGCACAGAACTAGTAAATGTCTTGGTGGGAATCCTTTTTAATTATGTTTTAAATTGATGCAGTGAGCTAAAAACTTTATTGTTTTATTTACTTTAGATCAACACGATACAAGTTGAAAAAAGTTAGGCGTGAAAAAACTTTAAGAATTTATTTTAAACTGTTAAATACAATAAACTAATTTTTTGCTGAAAATTGTTTAAAATCAATAATTAGAATTATCTAATATCTCCCATTAAAAATATTATCTATTGTGAGGTAGATTAAAATATATACAATTGGGTTGAAATGAAGAAACTTTACGGGAAAACTATTTTTAAAACGAATATTTATCAATCAAGTAATTATACAGCATTCTTTGGTTTAAAAAGATCTGCGTATGCATATTTCTAAAGAACAGTGGTTAAAGTACTTGCAAACTACTGTTTCTTTACTTCAAGCAGGCGCTGGGTTCGAATACCACTCACCCTCTATGTTTCTACGCTTTCTTTCTTTCATTCTATTGAATTTTCATGTACATTGTCATTTTTTTTTTCATAAAACATATGGTGAATTTTTACAAGGAATTCCTTAATTAATATTTTTTTAATTATTATTCTCTAATTAATATCATTAAAACGATTGAATTCTTTTCGAATAATTGCATTCATAGATTTAAAAAGATTTGTACAGGTATAAGAAAAATTACTCACATATACGCGAAAACTGCTGAAATATTTTTTACTGGAAGGTGCCGGGTTCGAACCCCAGTCAGATCTCTCTATTTCTTTCATAGTATATTCACATCAACATACTTCATTGTTAAATTCATATTTTTTATTTATTTATTATTTATTTCTCAATTTTTAAATTTTTAAATTTTTTTAAATTTTTTTTCTCTTTTTTTAATTTTTATAATTCAGTACTCGTAAACAATAGCCTTCACACAACCATACAAAAAATCTCTTTAAAACCATCGTCACCTTTTACAAAAAATCACTCATTAATTTTTTAATTACATTTCTTCATTAACACCCTCATCATCTTTTACGATTAAGTTAGAGGATGTCTCAAGGTCAACCCCAAGTCATCTAGACGCTCAGGGGGTGGTGTGGCATCCGCACGGCTCCGTTCGCTCCGCCGGTGCCGCAGTGCCACCCCCTCCTGCGCCAGAACCGGCCTTTCTTACCTACTACCATATTTCTGCCATACATTGCAATTGGCCTTTAAAGGTTTAACAGCGAACGCGAAAGTTTCTGAAGATGAAAATATTTCCAATCATTTATATACCCCTAAAGTTTCATCCAAAATCTCTACATCGATTTCCGAGTAAACCCAATTTCGACCATACTTTGAAATTGGTCGATAAAGAGTTAATTGAGAACGCGAATTTTTCTGAAGATGAGGGTAAACCCAATCGTTTTAACACCTTCCCAAAAAACACTAAGGGCCTTAGTCACCAACTTCTTAACACTCGGATTAAACCTCGGATCAGTGGTAATCGCTCGATCATACAAAAATCGGTATTCTCCAACAAAAATCCGCGGCAGATCTGTAGAACAGAGGTTCACTGGTGTTTGTTTACATTTTGGCGATATTATCCGTGCTCCAACGAACCAAGGACATGAATTTATATTATGGCAACCTTACAAAACGTTTGTTTACGTTCGAAATGAAAGAAATATTAATGCAGACGACTATTTAACGTAATTAAATAAAATTATCGAAGAAATTTCATAAAATGGCGATGGTTAATTAACTTTTTAACTACAATATTTTAATAAATAAGCAAATACTTAACAAAATGCCCGTTTTGTCATCGAAGTTTTAAGAGCAAATTAATTTCAACAACACAATAAATGTAATTAAATAAATGAAAATTCAGAATAGAAATATAACTTTAAAAGTAATTAAAAAAGCATGAAAACTTAGAATATATGCAACATAAATTTTATTTATTTACTTATTTATTTATTTTTTTCCATTTTGAAATTTCTGTTGACTCCATAATACGTAAATCACATATCAAATATTTCCCTTTGCGCTCAGTTAATTCGTAACATTCGAGGATTCTAAAACCGCATTCAAATGAATCGAAACACATCAGTATAAAAACTATGAGAATATACAAATAAAATAAAGAACATATTTTCAAGTTATCAAATGATACGCTTTCATTTCTCCAGACACATATCGTTTCGAATTTTCATTAACACTTACATTTCAGCGGAGGGGAAAATTCCCTAGTTTTCATAAACTTGACCAACAAGTGATTGAGTGAGTGAGTTTTACGTCGAACTAGTGCTACGTTGTGGGCAATGAGTACGGCAACCAAATATCCCCATTTTCTACAGACAACGTTTACTTTATTCGCATTATTATAATTTTTTTAAAAACTATAGAAAGTAAACTATTCAATATTCAAATTTTATTTTTAGTGCTTGTTAATTAAAAAAGAAAAAAAAAAAAAAATACATGCATAATTAGTTAATTGTAGCAATTTAAAGCTTCTCTGTTTTAAAAGTTCACGGATCCGGCCACTGTAACAACGGAGGATGAATTGGGACATACCCCTAAGGTATATGAACCAACAAAGAAACATGGCTGTATAAAGCTATGAATCTGAAAACGCACGTAACTCGGATCCGCGGCAATCACTATCGCGCATGTTAAGACAAAAATTTCCCATAATGTAGCTCTAGTGCAACGTAAAATGCACTCGAAACAAATGAACCAATCAAACTTCGCCTAATTTCCCATAATGCAGCTCTAGTGCAACGTAAAATACACTCAAAACAAACGAACCAATCAAATATCGCCTAATTTCCTGTAATGTAGCTCTAGTGCAACGTAAAATATACTCAAAACAAATGAACCAATTAAATATAGCCTAATTACCCATAATGTAGCTCTAGTGCAATGTAAAATACACTCAAATCAATAAAAAACAAATGAACCAATCAAACCTCTCCATACTGCGTCATAATAGAATTGTTAAGTTATGTTTACAAGGATAGGCAGTTTCTCGTTACGGAAGTTCGCCAAGCAGAAAGTGAACCTCTGTTCTACGGATCAACCAAATCGGCTGTTCACCGGCTACTTTAATTCTCGGATTTGCTGATCCATGGTTTAATCCGAGTGTTAAGAAGTTGGTGAATAAGGCCCTTAATCCCGAACTTTCAACATAATCGATATATCCATTTCCGAGTAAACCCGATATCTGCTGTGTTTTGCAATTGACCGATAAAGGGTTAACTGTGAACGCGAATTTATCTGAAGATGAGATCCAATCGTTTTCTCTCATCAAAAATCCCTAACTCCAAACTTTCATCAAAATCGCCTTCTCCATTTCCGTGTAAACCCAATTTCTGCCATACGTTGCAATTGGCCTTTAAAGGTTTAACTGTGAACGCGAATTTTTCTGACGATGAGAACAATTCCAATGGTTTAAGCACCCCCAAAACGTAATACTATAGGTATGGGGAACTTAGGTAATCGTGCAATTTTTCGACCTCGGTTTTCAGACATTTTTATACGTTTTCAGGTGTGAGGAATCCGAAAATGACAAAATTCGTATGGTGTCCGTCTGTAGGGTGTCTGTTAGTTTGTTAGCCCGTTAGTTTGTCAATCTGTTTACACCATATCTCACGAACAGATGATCGAAGAGAGGTCAGACTAGTTTTAAAATATTATTTATGACACTGGCAAGAACCCTATTTATTTGCAACATTCTAATTAAAAACTTCAGATGTTACTCGAAATTTACGATTTTCTTAACGTGGGAGAATAGGGAAAATTTTCACTTAAGCGTGCATGAAAAGAAATATTTTTATCGTAAAGATGTAAGAACAGCTCTTAAATATCAGTTTTGATGCCGGGATGAACATCATTAACTATAAACATGCGACTTTGAAACTTTCTTTAAGCAGAAAAATTCGTGTTCGCTGCTAACCCTTTATTGCCCAATTGTATCATATAGCAGAAATTAGGTTTACTCGGAAATGGATATAGCGATTTTAAAAAAAAGTTTGTAGTTAAGTGTTTTTTGGGGTGCTTGGATTAACCCTTATTTAAAAAAAAATTGCGTTCGCTGTTAACCCTTTATTGGCCAATGGCAGCAAATGGCAGAAATTGTGTATACTCGGAAATGGATTTAGGGATTTTGGTGAAAGTTTGGAATTAAGTGCTTTTGGGGGTGCTTAAACGACTGGAATTGTCCTCATCGTCAGAAAAATTCGCGTTCACAGTTAAACCTGTAAAGGCCAATTGCAACGTATGGCAGAAATTGGGTTTACACGGAAATGTAGAAGGCGATTTTGATGAAAGTTTGGAGTTACGGATTTTTGATGAGATAAAACGATTGGATCTCATCTTCAGATAAATTCGCGTTCACAGTTAACCCTTTATCGGTCAATTGCAAACACAGCAGAAATAGGGTTTACTCGGAAATGGATATATCGATTTTGTTGAAGGTTCGGGATTAAGTGTTTTCGGGGAGGTGCTAAAACGATTGGACATACCCTCATCTTCAGAAAAATTAGCGTTCTCAATTAACTCTTTATAGGCCAATTTCAAAATATGGCCGAAATTGGGTTTACTCGGAAATCGATGTAGAGATTTTGGATGAAACTTTAGGGGTATATAAATTTTCACGTTCGCTGTTAAACCTTTAAAGGCCAATTGCAACGTATGGCAGAAATATGGTTTACACGAAATTAGACATACCGATTTTGATGAAAGTTTGAAGTTAGGAATTTTTTGGTGAGAAAAAGCAATTGGAAATATCATGGCAGATAAAATTCCTTTATAAACTTGTTTGAGACCCTTATATGATCTATGCATACATCGCCACTTGAAAACAAAATTGTGGAGCAACTTGGTTAACGAACTTGTCCAAGATATTTATAAGATAAATTCGCTGTCCAAAATTGGTTCGATTTGGAGTATTATTTCGGGAGTTAACATAAGATTTCGATTATATATATATATATATATATATAGAGAGAGAGAGAGAGAGAAACGAAGAGATTGGAATATTTCGATTTCCAAACAAATCAACCTAAAATGGTAAATTTGGGTTTATGGTTTGAAAAATGCATATAAAATGCCCCCAATGAGCGCGAAAATGTCTCATCTATAACTCTTAATTCATCCACCTGAGAGGCATTCATGTTAGTTTTATTATAGCCAAGTTTTTTCTTTATTCCATCTATAAGTTGATTCTTTTCAAATATTGCATTTTTAAGTTGTGTCCTTTTTCTTGCCGAGATGCGATATGTCAATTTTACTTTGATAGTTTTTAACAATAATTAAAATGTGTGGAAAGAAATATGTGACAGGGAACTGCGCAGAGTCCACCTATGCCAACTAGTTTTGTTTTTCTTTAGAACTTGGCCAAAAATAAAACCAGATTAAATTTTCTCAAATAATTTTTTTTCGATTTGCTTTTTCGCCTGCTAAAAATTGTGGTGTATTAGTAACCGACTGGTCTTTTTTTTTTTTTTTTTTTTTTTTTTTTTTTTTTTGTGGGAGGGGGGCAGGTGAGGGAGAATGTTTGCTCTTTTAAGTGGGCACGAACAATTTAAAGTGCCATCGGCACAAAGATTTGTTAATCGGGCCCTGGATGGGGAACTAAAAAATTTTCACTCTTACCTAAGTTCCCCATACCTATAGTATGATGGGGAACTAAAAGGTAGTTTTAAGGTGTGGTTTAGTTTATAAATGTATTCAGAAATGAGTACACATACTTGGTATTTACAGCTTCAACATACTGAAATTAAAATAAAACACTGCATGTACTCAAAAAAACGAATACATTAGTTTCTGCACAGGATTAATGTTCAAATCCTTGTATGCAGTATATAAAAAATGAGTACATGTATTTATCAAAATTAAGTACTCGGACCCATTAGGATTTGAAAAAGTGCGGAAAATGAGTACATTATTTTCCTTACTTTGAAATATCTAGCTTTGGTAGTGTAGATAAAATAAATGAAATACCTTTTTCTGCCAGCTGTGGACATTCATGGTCGTTCAATTTTTCTTCACAAGCTGAACATCGGGTATTGATGCACATTTCTTCATGAATGTGAATGTGTGAAGTAAGTAACCGCATTTTACAGTAAGAACATAGATGCATACTATTATCTGAAACAAACAAAATAATTTTTGTTGAATATCTCGTAAGTACAACAAAATTCAACATAACTTTTGTAATCTTTTTATTTATTTATTTATATATATTAATGTAAATTTTCAGTGTAGATAGGATTTATTTTTCAATACATTATTCATTATTTATTAGTACGTATAAAAATTTTTGGCACCTGCTGAGCGGTTTGCACCGAAAGATGACAGGCTCTAATATCTATGACAAGGTGCAATTATATATAAATTAATACGAAATTCTGTGCGTTAGTTCTCGAGCCCCTAGCTGCCACAAAATGTTTATCAAATTACACACACAGAGACATTTTTCAGAAATGGTTTTTGATAACTGTAGCACTTATAGTATAGTTTTACAGATGCACAAACTTTTATTATTATGGCCGACGGACTCAAATTATTTAAAGTGCGAGAAGGTCGAAATGTCTTATTGGATTAAGCTAAAATTTGGTAGGAATGTTACAGATCACCATCGCATATACATAGATACATTTTGCTGCATCCAGAATTTATAGCTTCTTTTAAAATTATCATTAGGGGGATAATAATATTTGTTATCATTATGGCCACATGGATTCAAAATATTTAAAGCTTGATAGTGTCTAAATGCCATATTTGATTGAGCCATTGAGCTAAAGGTTATTTGGTATGTTATAAGTCACTAAGATAGTATATAATGTTGTTTGGTATGTTATAAGTCATAAGATTTGTACAGATTTTGATGAGCGTAGAACCAGAGTCTCCAACTAGTTAAGGAGGCTCTGGTAGAACTACTTCTATATCAAGGACACAAACTCTCTTCCAAAATTTTGTTTATCATTGCAGACTATAGACTCGGTTTACTTTCAGTGTGTTAGCATATAATATCTGATAACGATATTCTATTAAGATTTAAATGCTATACGATTACGATATGTTATATGTTATCATCGCAAAACCCGTAAAAATTTTCATAGGCATAGAGCATGTTTATTTTATTTTATTTTTTATTTATTTATTTTTTATTTAATCGTAAGGTTAGAAAGTGTTCTATCCTGAATCCCCCTCCCAATGGGACAGAAATGGCATTACACTCGTCGCAGCACTGAAGTAGTCAATGATATAATTCTTTCAATCTGTGATTTTATGTTGTCCCTGATTTCGTGTTCCGCCCTAAATATGTCAGGACACCCACCAATATCCAATTTTACCTTTTAATTTCCTAAACTATCTTAAAATATTATGTCAGATCTGTACATTTTATAAACAAATATAATTATTGATAACATTATATTGCAGTATATTACAATATACAAGTAAATAACTAAATATATTGGGTTGTTCGGAAAGTCATTTCGTTTTTCTCAGCAGAGGACTTAATTGTATTTTTTTCACACCTTCTTCACATTTAAGTTGCATTGCCATTACATATTGTGACAGCTGATATAGCAAGGCTTGCTTGTGAAAAAGGTCGTTTTATTCTGCTCAATAGTTTTTGATTGGTGCCCTATCAAATAAAGAAAATCAGAAGCGACATTTTCGGCATATTTTGTTTTTGCTATCAAAAATGCGAAAATACTATTCAAACAAGGAAAAAAAGTATACGATGTGTGCACAGAAAATTTATTTAAAGAACGCTATTGTCAAAACTGGTTTATCAAATTTTGTTCTGGCAATTTTGAGTTGAAGATTCATAACGTTCTAGAAAACCAGTTTGTGCTAATAAAGACAAAATAAAGTATTGATTTATGAAAAGCTGCCAAATAACAACTCGTGAGATCGCTAAGAAACCGATCAAAGTGGAGAATATATAATTCAATAAAATATTTATACAATATAAGAAAATCGTCTTTAATTTTCGAAGGAAAAAACGAAATTACTTTCCGAACAACCCAATATTTTCTAATGTAAAATAAATAAATAATATAACATAAATTTATTAATAATTAAAATAAAATTAAGAAAAATCGAGCTAACGAAATGGAACAGCTTCATAATAGAACCCATTTTGGGAAATTTGAACCCGAAGTAATTCGATCGTTTTCGCCAAGATGTTTAATTACGGAATTGTGATAGTCATTTCAATTCATCGCCAAAATAACAAAACAACTATAAAGATTGCCAAATGGCTCCTATACTAAAGCTATACCGAAATAATTTTAATAAATAGTATAGTAACCGATGCTAGTGAAAGAAATACAGTTACTACACGCCTTTATATGGAAGAATAGATTACATTAAAGCCTGTCGTTTGAGATTTTTTTTAAATATTTTTTTTAGCTTTTTTTTTTTACCAATTAAACCTACGAAAAAAAATTAATTACTATGTTTTAAACAATTTTTTTACACGAATTAAAGAAAGAAAAAAAGGAAATCTAAAATGTATTTCCTCGTGCACCTATTTAACAAAAATTAGCCATAACATTGTTTTATTTATTTATTTATATCTTTTACGCGAAAAAGTAAAAAAAAAAAGTCTATCTCCTACCAAAATCACCAAAAAGGGAAAAAAATAAAAAAATAAAAAAAAACTTTTTAAATAATGGGAGGAGAGGGGACTAAAAAGATAAATTAAATATATTTATTTGGAGGACAAACATAGAATTAAAAAAAAAATAAATAAAATGAAATCCTGAAATTTGAAAGTTTTTCCCATATTTCTCTTTAACTTAAAGATAATATTTGAAAAATTTAAAGTAATTTTTGCATAAATTCCTTTGGCAAACACCCCCCCCCCCAAAAAAAAAAAAAAAATAAATAAATAAATAAATAAATAAAAATAAAAAATTATACAGACACGACATTATTTCATTATTTAAAACATGAAAATCTGACATTGACAGATTTTAATTTAGTGCCAGAGGCCTACTGCTAAACTTGTTAATATCGACAAATTCTTCTTTAGTTAATTCCTGACGATCTAAATTCCGATCTAAATTCCAGTTTTCATTAAATCAAACCAATGTGTTTCAGCTGCAGATACTGTAACAAATAACGTTGGAAGTCCAAACTGTCTTATAGCCGCAAAACAACGTTTTTTTCTCTTTTTCCTAATGAGGGGGAGGTGTGCCTTGGGGGGGACTCATGTCAAAGGTGTGCCTTGGGGGGGGGGACTCATGTCAAAGTTGGGCCTTGGGGGGGACTCATGTCAAAGTTGTGCCTTGGGGGGGGGACTCATGTCAAAGTTGGGCCTTGGGGGGGGGACTCATGTCAAAGTTGTACCTTGGGGGGACTCATGTCAAAGTTGTACCTTGGGGGGACTCATGTCAAAGTTGGGCCTGGGGGGGGACTCATGTCAAAGTTGGGCCTTGGGGGGACTTCATTCAATAAATCCCCATTCAATAAACCGACTGAAATAGGCCCTTAGCACTATTAAGAGTGACGTATAAAAATTCGACAACGCTGTACCGACTGAAATAGGGGTACCTTGGGGGGGACTCGTGTCAAAGTTGGGTCTTGGGGGGGGGACTCATGTCAAAGTTGGGCCTTGGGGGGGGACTCATGTCAAAGTTGGGCCTTGGGGGGGACTCATGTCAAAGTTGGGCCTTGGGGGGGACTCATGTCAAAGTTGGGCCTTGGGGGGGGACTCATGTCAAAGTTGTGCCTTGGGGGGGGACTCATGTCAAAGTTGTGCCTTGGGGGGACTTCATTCAATAAATCCCCATTCAATAATCTGACTGAAATAGGCCCTTAGCACTATTAAGAGTGACGTATAAAAATTCGACAACGCTGTACCGACTGAAATAGGCCTCTAGCACTAAAAAATAAAGATAAAATAAACTAATATTTTTATTATTTAATAAATCCCTCACCTTCATCCTCTCTCAATTCGGAGCAGTCAAATATTGTACAAACAACCGTCAGGATGCCAGAAGGCAGCAGAATGGACTTCTTTTCTAGAAGCTCAGATCTGTTAAAAAAAGAACGAGTTCCACAAGCACAATTCTTCCGAGCTCCTGTATGTAACTTTGAATTTTGTTTCTCGAAATATTTCTTCCCATTCTCTGCTTTCAAAGAAAAAGAACAAAAAACTTTCTTAGACAAAGAAAAATTCCGATTCTCTCGACAAAGAAAAATCGCAACAGAAGGAGACTCTTCTTCCAATTTCAAATGCCAGGGTTCTCCGTTTAAATTAAAAGTAGGACTTCGACTTCCACATGTAAATCTGGAACGTGAAAGAAAGTCGTGTATTCTCCACTCGAAGACGTATTCTGTTTTTTGGATATCTTGCACTTCCCCGATGTTAGATGGCATTATAAAAACAATTCTCGTGCTATTCCAGAATAACTTTTATTTATGACTTTCAATTTTTCAGTGTATAACCTAAAATAAGAAAACACGTATTTGTAAATAGAATTAAAGTATAATATTTTTATTAAATTACTTTATCTAATTTTGATTAAAATCGATGTAGTTTCAGAATATGAGGTAATATGAATGTATTGATGTAATATAATTTCAATGTTAAAAATTTAGGACAATTCAGGACACAGAATTTAGGACATGTGTATATATATATATTGTAAATTTATCAAATTAACACTAGATTTAATGGATATGGAAAGTTTCATATCGATGTGCGAAAGGTAAAATATTTTTTGTTGCATAGGTTGAATGCTATATGTATTGGACAACTTTTAACAAAAGTGAGTTTGAGCAGAATAAAATTTAAGCGAATTGTACGAAAAAGAACGAGCTAGATTTTAGATATTTTCCAGAAGTTGAAATTTCTTAAAGGGTTTTTCACATGCCGCGTAATTAATTTGAAGATCCAATTATTTCAATCACTTTCCAAAGGTTGTTTTTGGGGAAAAACCCCTTATGATCTCACAAATCATAGTAAATAAACAAAAATATGTTAGAGTTACAAGCTTATAAGGGGTTTTTCACAAAAAAGTATATTTGGAGCGTGGTTGAAATAACTGGATCTTTACATTAATTATGCGGCATGTGAAAAACCCCTTAAGAAATTTCAACTTCTGGAAAATATCTAAAATCTAGCTCGTTCTTTTTCGTACCGTTCGCTTCATTTTTATTCTATTCAAATGCACTTATGATAAAAGTTGCCCAATACATCTAACTTTCAACCTATGCAATAAAAAATGTTTTAACTTTTGCAAATCCGCAGTAAAAACATTTTTCATAAAAATGTTCATATTTCATGAGATATTTAAGATACTTGTATTTCGATTGCGGTATATTGTTTTAAAAGTGTTTTTCCAGCTTATCTGAAAGTGAGAATAATTTTCGTTAAAAACTCTGTGTATTATAAATTAAAAACATGTTGATTTTTCTGGAGTTTTAAAATAAATGCTTATATCTCCGTTATTTAACATGCTATCGTCACACAAATTCATCCATGAATTGAACTGGGTCTATATTAACATATCCTAAAGTGACTGTTCATTTCGTTCACTTAACGATACAGCGTGATCCCAAACATTATTAACTTTGCTCAATTTGTTACTAGCCCCCTAATTGTTGCCTTAAGCCAATCTTCACTGAAAACCATGAGGAAAACCCAGTTTTTTAAATACCCAATGTTTGAAAACATTTCATTGAGAGATAAGTTTCTAATTTGAAAAAAACTGATCGTTTGCAAATCTTTCTAAACGTTTGTGCAATAGTGTATATTCAAAATTATTTACACTTATATAGGAACTTTATTACATAAAAAAAATAAAAAAAAAAAAAAAAAAAAAAAAAAAACTTTGTAATATGTAAACTATATTTTTATCTTTTGTTTTGTCATAGAAATAATCAAGTTACTATAACTTTTTGTGCTAGTTTTAACTGTTAATTTGTTATCCATTAAAGCTCTTCTAAAACACAGTTAAAAAGATTTTAACATACAGAATAAAGTGAAGTAACTAAAAGTATTAATTTCTTATTACTGGTGAAATATCATGAGTAATAATTACAAGTAAACTCCTTTCAAATATTTTTAATGAGGGGGAAAAACAGATTTTTCACTTGTTCTAATTTTACACTTTTTTTTTTTAATTCATAAAATAATTAAGTTATTGAATGCTAATTTAAGTATTATCCATGGAAATGTTTTAAAAACACAGCTATTAAATGTTTACCCGCATCTCTTGCAAGGGATTTCCAATTGTGGGATACTACTAATTAAAAAGGGCGATTTTTTAAAGATTAAAATTTCCATATCTAAGGGGATTTCTTCTATTATCTGAAGAAGACAGTTTCAGAAACTTTTCCTGTTTAAATAATCTGGTGTGTCACACGCACGACTTTCTCTTACCCTGAAATTTAATACTATAAATATAGGTTGCAGATGTAAGATAACGAGAACTGTCATGTAAACCTATGCTAAACAATTCAAATTAGGCTTCAGAAGAGTTTTATACGATAATTAATTCTGTGTGAGGGGTGCTACCGCCCCCCTCAACCCCCCGTTTCATTAATGCACCTACATTTATATAGAATTTATTTCGGTTATTAAAGAATAATTCTGTTTTTAAAAAAAATAATTTATTAAAATTATTATTTAAAAAAATTATCTTTTATGATAATGCAGACGATTTCCATATTAGAGAAGTAGTGTAACACTAAATATCCAAAAAGTCCATTTTACTCTCAATATAAAAGAAAAAAAAAAAATTTTTTTTTTTTTTTTTTTGTTAAAAGTAAAAAAATCTATAACTTTGTCTTAAATTATCACAGATTTATAGTTCAATCATTCGTTTTAAAGGTATTGATGAGCTCTTTTGAATGATACCCATCATGAAAATTTACTCCCCTCGAGGGGGGACTTCCCCCCCCCCACGGGGGAGGCAAGGCTCCTACATACACAATTTTTTTTTCTCAGTAAACTATCTCTATTACAAAAAATATATATTCGTTTCATTTGGTTTAGTGCAGTCTATAGACGTTAAACTCTACTTTCCTGCAATTTCCCCCATAGACGTAATGTATTAGAATTCTCTTGATTGTCCCTGTACACGAACCATTTGCTTGATCTTAACGAAAAGCTTACTGTAGCATCCCTATATGATACACATTTAGAATACCAAGTTTGAACTTTCTGCCATAATTTGTTTTTGAGATTTGCTGATACCAGACAGACACACACACAGACCATTTGCTAAAAACATAATTTTCGTATTCAGGGCACCTCAAAACGTGTAAATATAACAAAATCTCGCGTTCGAAAATTTGACCCAAAAACAATAATTTCTCTACCTTATGGGTAAGAGAAAGTAAAAAAGATAGCCATCTTTTTAAGAATTCGTATTTGAGACAAAGAATGAAACAGATTTATATTAATCTGTTTGATGTGTGTCAGTTAAACAATAGGGGGGAAGGGAGATAAAGGTTATTGAAAATGCTAAAAGTATGAGATCATTTGTGAAAAAAATTAAGAATTGCATGTATAATTGACATTGGAGATAAATCTTCTGACATTCAATGTTTGCAGTGATATGATAGGGATGGTGGGGGGGGGGGGGGGTTACAAACCAATACAAGGTTTATCTAAATATGAGAATTTACAATTTTCAGAAAAGATGAAATTTTAATTGATTAATTCTTTTACTTTTGTTAGCTGGTATTAGTTTTTAACAAGTTTTCTCAATGCTGCATTAAAAATTTATCTAAAATTCATTTTTATACGGGGAAAAAGAAAAAAAGATATTGAAAAAGACTTTTACCAGCTGCTTGTTTAAGATAAAATAAGTTTTTTCTAAAGATGTTATATTTCTATGACATGTTTGTATTTTTGGTAAACATACTTAAAAGTTTTTGAATTATTATATAAATTGCCAATATAGGATAGTTTCGTGTTAATTTTGTTTTGATATCTTATAATATAATAATATGTAAAAACGATTAATTAATAACAATTAAACTTTGTAAGAAATTCAACCTCTGAATGAGGGACACCTCTATGTAAAGGAAAAGTGCCTGGTCCCATAGCTTTCCCTTATTCAGAGGTAAATGTGTATATAAAGCTCTATCAGAATTATGAGAAACAAGAAAAGTATTAAAAAGAAAAGATATTTTCACCCAATCTTCATTCTTTTTTCCAAAAATAGTTTGTATAAATGAAACAAGAGCGAGATTTTTTAAAAAATAAATCATTGCATACAGAAAAAAAAAAAAAAAAAAAAAAAATCGATGTTTTACATTTATAAAAATGTAGGTTAATTATGAATGAAATGTTTTAAATTTTAATGTTTCATTTCGAAACATACAGTTTCTCCCATAAATAAAAAAAATAGAAGAAAAAAGAAAAAAAGCACTGTTACCTTAAAAAAAAAAAAAAAAAAAAAAAAAAAAAAAATGAGGGATTTAGCGATTAAATTTTATGTGTTTATTATCAGCATGGAAATGCGCAAACATTTTTCTAATTAATTTGTTTAATAAATAAATTTTGCATTTAAAAAAGAAAAGTATTCCTATAACTCAAGTGCACCGATTGTCAAACTGTTTTAAAATTATAAATTGAATAAGTTGATAAGATTGGGTGAACTTATCTCTCAATTTCGGGCTCTGATGTCCCATTTATTCTAACTTTTCATGAAATTAGATTTAAAAAGAGAGAGAGAGAGAGGGGGGGGGGGAGAGAAGGGAAATTAAAGCAAATTTTCCTATTCCTTTAATATATTCACCTTTTTATACAAATTTGATAATTATTTTTTATCAAAAGCTTATACTATCAATAAGAGTTTCTTCACTTTTCTAAAAATAATTAAAATATTTCCCAGGACCTTTTGTAGTTTCTTTTCCAAAAGGCATGTAAAAATGACTTTCTACGTATCTTGATTTTATATGATGCACACAGCCTGTGAATTTCCTCCTCCACCCCTTTTATTTATTTATTTTCTACGGAGATGCGATACAATAAATATGAAAACCACAATTTGTTATACGGAGAAGCTACGTCTGATGCGTACTGGCGATTCCTGAATGAATAAGGAGAAAAATGTACATTCTAGAGAAACGATATCGGTGCAATGTAAATGCAATGTATTAACCGACACGATATCGTTCTGGCATTGTTTATTGGCCGATTTAGTCGCTGTCGTGTCGGTCAGTGTGGAAGCGTTCTAAGTCCGTATCTCAAAAACGGTTCTAAATATTTTCTTTAAATTCGCTATATAAACATTCCATTAGATGTTCTTTCGATTGATTTAGTTGGTTAGGTCAGGAAAATTGATAGTCGCCCTGTATAAATAGGTCAATTTCTAGTCTCGCAAGTGCGTTCCTTTAAAAACGGCTGTACAGATTTTTTTTTTTTTCAAACTCGCCATATGAACTCTCTTTTAAATATCCTTTTGTATGTATGTAATTATTGTTTTCCGGTCAATGACTGAACATGCCAAGTTTTGGTAAAAGTTGATACTTCAAAATCGGCTCTAACGATTCTCTTGAAAATTGCTGCATAAATCCATTTTGATATCCTTTCTCATGCATTACGTGGTTATTACAAGAAAATTAACCGTCATCTTGATTAGGCAGGTCAGTTTTAGATCTCAGAATTTGGTGTTAAAAAAAAAAAAAAAAAAAAAAAAAAACTATCCTCTCTTTTTCTCCCTTATATTTTAACTCGCTATGTAAACTCTGTTTTACATGATTTTAAGGTCAGGTAATTTGTTATCGTTCTACTTCGTTAAGTAAATTTTATATCTTATGATCACATTATTTCTAAAAAATGCTTATAATAAGTGTAATAGTGGAAAATGTAAGTCGTGTGGTTTTTTTTCACATCAGATTTTTCTCATACTTAAACAATTCTTTCATTACATATCTAACAATCTGTGTTTATTTTATTTTTTTTACCCATCGCTCCTATTTTCTACTTTCTATTATTTTTAGGCGGACCGCTGTAGGGTGTAGGTCGATTCCCCTCATGTATGATATCTTGACAGAAAAAATGGGGCGTTTCCCCTCGCCCTTTCTTCGAAGGCGCAGGTCGTTTGCACTGATCCCCCCTTCCTGTGCCCATGTTTATGATTGACATGTACTGATGAACAAGGGGGGCGGGGGGATGTGTCTTCATTCCCTTACAGGTGACTTAAATAGTACACACACAAAAAGGAAAAACAATAAAAGAAAAAAAAAATCTGTGACACATTTATAGCTTTTATAAGTAATCTCTCGGAAGAAAATAGTTTTATTGGCATATGTATATTGAATAACTCGTCCTCATGTATAGCGTAATTATTTATATGTGTATGTGCTGTACTTTTATTGATCTATTTTTATTTTACCAAAAATTTAAGTATTGATTTATCAGGTCATGATATTAGAATATAAAATTATTATTTTTGTATAAACGATATTAATAAGATATTTTGTAAAGATTTCGTAAGGAATGCAATGGGAATATTTTATTTTCTTATTTTTAAGTTTTAAAATAAAATTTTTGTTTGTAATAATTTGCGATAAAAAATTCAAAACTGGGTTGAAAAGAAAAAAAATCTTTCAAATGTGTTTCTTTCTTTTTGTTTTTTTAGTTATCACTATAAATAATTATTTATAACCAGCTAGTGGTGAAAGAAAAGAAAAAGTTTGAATAAATATATGCATATATATAATTTATCATTACTGTGATCAAACATAAGGAAAGAAGGCTTGAATTAATCAATAAAAGTTACATATAGAAGTTTAGCTTTTTACAAGGCAGAAGATATTGAAAAAGTTAATAAGTTGTAAATGCTATATTGATTGATCAGATATGTGTAACAAATATAAACAAACTGTAACAGAAAAAATAATAATAATAATAATAATTACAAGAAGAATAAGGAGCAGAGTTCACTACAGACAAGTGGAGACGGTTAAACCAGTTTGATGGGCGCTTAACCTTTTTCAAAATCTCTGCAAGACCTTGTTTTAGTTAAAATGAAGATAATAATTACTGTAAATTAAAGAAATAATAATAATAATAATAAGCAAGTGAAAATTAAAACTTAACGAGATATCTTTGAAAAATGTAACAGTAATTTTATAACAATAATGCAGATTTTTTTTTTTTTTTTTTCCTCATTTGGTTTAATCTTAAGAGACAATTATAGGATATCAACAATTGTGTTAGACAACTTTTAATATTATGTTATTGAAAGACACTCATGAAAATGAATTTTAATTTGATATAATAATTTAACTATTATCTTAAACACCTTCATTAATAACTTTACTTTTTGAAAAATACAATTATTATGATGATAATTTAAACTTGTTATGTATTAATTACCGTTATAGCTCTCATATTAAAGATAAAATAGTTATTTAAATCCTTAAATGTTATATAGTAGTGTTAATAATTTGTAATAAAATTGTTACAGTATACTTCAATTGAAATAACTTTGCAGTATGAAATACATAGGATCAAAAATAAAGAAATAATTGAAGTACAGTAATTTTTTTTTCTTTCTTTATATATTTATATATAGCCTCCTTCTTCTAGTTATCCTTTATTTATTTCTGTTATACTTGTTTCATATTTGTTATGTATGATCTTATACATCAGGCTCCCAGAAAAGCATAGGATGTAGGGGGGTGAGGTATAAAAAATTGTTTTGTCTTTATTGTTTTAGCTTTATAGAAATTTAGGAAAATAATTATATCCGGGTTTTTACTTATGTATTACGCATTTAATTTTCACAAGCTTTCCAGTTTTTTAATGTTGGTTAATTTATACTCTGTTGTTTATTAATGTTAATTGTTTAATTAACAAAAAAATATTCCTTATTTTTGCTAAATATCAAATGAAGATTTAAAAAATGTATTCTGTGTTCATAAATAGTAAAGTCTTACAAATTCCAATTGCGTTTGACATATCTGACATTAACTTTACAAAACGAACTGTAATGAAAAGTTTCTGCATTATATACGAATAGCAAATAAATGCAGGATTTGGAAAATAAATAGTTTGTGAAAATGGAAATTTTTAATTAAAGGAGTCATAATTGTCAATTTTAGCATTCGTGTTTCCTATTGATAAATAGCTCTAATTCCTTTGAGAAGTATATGGATATATCTAGTTATCTTGAAAATAAAGGGGAGGGAAGAGATGGGGAAAAATATGTGGGGGAACTCATCAGCGCGATCGACCTGTAAGGGAAAAAGCAATTTTCTCTCACCTTCTTTAAACCAGGGGAAACGACCAGGTCCCCCGCTGCAAATGTTTTTTAAAAAACAATGAATGTAGTTTTTATGACCAACATCAGAATAAGGCATTTCATGTTTTTACGCAAAATTCAATTTAAAAATTATTTTTTAGGAGATTAGGAAAAGAAAAAAAAAAAAAAAAAAAAAAAAAAAACGAATATTGAAAGAAGAAAAAAACTAGAGGTAATGGATTTATTCATTTATTTATTTTTATGGTTTTATTTTTATTTATTTATTTATTTTTTTTTTTTTGGGGGGGGGGGGGGGTTAATGAGTGAAAATACAAAGGGATATAATAGAACAATAGAAAATATAATAGAAAATCTTTTGGTTGTGCACCTGTGTTATGGATTAAATTAATATTTAGTATTAAATTGACAAAATTATCCCTTCTTTCACTGGACTAAAATATTACTTACTTTCATACTATAATTAATTATCAAAGAGTTTAGCTAAAACAGATTCAACAAGTGCATCCCAAATTTCATTATCTTTAAAAACTAAAGAATAACATAAATACTTATAAAACAAATTCAAAAAAGCTGAAATAACTGATCTCATTTTAAATACACAGATAGGTTCCATATGTAACCAATTTTATGTGACACACACACACACACACACACAAAAGGAATCCATTTAACATCATTTTTGGACACTTGATAAAATAACAAACTGATAACCTCAGGAAAATCTGGCTCAACTGCAATTACCATTCACAAATAAATAATACATAAATTAAAAATTAGAAAATATATATTAAGAATAAAATATCACTGCAATTATGAAAATTTGCAGAGTTAAACTACTAAAAAATTGAATTTTCGTCAAATATAATAATTAAAATTATATGTTCCATCTGACCACCGCTGACAGAGATACCCTGTCATTGAGCCTTTTTTTTTTCCACACAATCTATTTATATAATTTGCAAGTGAGGTGACGATTCCGGTTTGTACTCATCTTGGAGAAAAGCAAACTTAGCGCGGCCATATTTAGGCCTAAAACTCCAATATCGTTTATTCAACTTACGGATATATATACACATAATTTGTTCTGTATCACATCTAATCTTATATATTTCACTATAAAGCCTTCAAAAACTATCCAATTTTAATGTTTAAAACTCTAAATTAAATATAACAGATCACCAGCTGTTATAAACAACGCAATAACAGATACAAACAAACAAAACTGTTGCCATTCAGAAAATACAAATTCCAAATGGACGACTCTTTAATTCCGAATGAATGACTTTTCGAACCTTTCATTAAAAAAAATCTTAAAATAAAATACCTAGATAGGAGTGCAAAATACATATGTAAATATTTTCTATTAATTAAACTAACGTTAGTAATTTTATTGGTTTATCTTCTTTGAATTTTATGACTATTCATCATTGTTTATATGAATCATTCATATGAATAAAGATTCATATCAGTGATTCATATATTGTTATTGTTTGTTTGCAGCCGGTTTTGAATGTTTTAAAATCATCTTTTCACCTTTTTCTTATGAAATTTGCAAATGCAATGCTGATTTTCTGTTGATAAAGAAATGTATCAGCTTTTTGTTTTATTTTTTCTTTCTCATTTAACCTATGCATATTTCAAGCTCACTTCAGTATACACGATACAGAGAATAGTGATTTTTTTTTTTTTTTTTTTTTCAACATACGCATATTTTTAGCTGCAATTAATATATTTCTGTGAACGCTTTTTTGGAACAACTATAGTATCTCCCCACAACTGGATTTGGCGAATTATTTTTGGCGAATTATGGCTAAATCATAAATCTAAAAATCATAAATCAAATCATAAATGATAAAATGATAAATCTAAAATAAACAGCATGCAGGCTACCATATTATATTGCAAAAAATTCAGAATGACATCGTTATCGTTCAAAACGGCGCCAAAGAAAAATCCCCAAATCCAGTTGTGCGGAGATACTATAGTTATACCGCTTTTTTGTTGATTAAGAAATGCAACAGCTTTTTTTTTTTTTTTTTTTTTTTTTACTTCCTTATTTTACCTATGCATATTTGCAGCTCAATGTTGTATATAAATTATGCAGAGAATAGTAAAAAATTGTATTCAATCTGTGTATATTTTTAACAGCATTTAATATATTTCTGTGAATAATTTTCTGTTGATTAAGAACTGGAGCAGATTTATTGCTTTATTTTTAACTTACTTATTTAATCTATGCATATTTCAAGCTAAAATAAACTATGCAGATAATAACAGGAGACTTGGCGTAATATTACAACCCGAATAAATTACTACGTCAGAAACGCCAAAGAAAAATATTGGAAATGCATACAGCTGTTTAGGCAGCCTTAAGCGTGCCGTCATCAGTGCAAAAAGGATTCTGAATCTGCGGAAGAATCCTTTTTGCACTGATGACGGCACGCTTAAGGCTGCCGAAACAGCTGTATGCATTTCCAATATTTTTCTTTGGCGTTTCTGACGTAGTAATTTATTCGGGTTGTAATAAAACTATGCAGATATTAGTAAATGTTCCTTTTCAACCTCTGCACATTTAAAGCTGAATTTAATGTAGGATATGTGCTCCAGTAATTGACATCTATCCCGAAATAATTAATAAATAAGAAAAATAATCAAAGCATATATTTTACGTAAAACATTGGAGCATAGGGTGCTAATAACTGGTAAAATGAAAAACTAGCAGTGTCAAACACTGGAACATAGGGGGCCAATGACTGATAAAATGAAAAATTGGCAGTGTCAATTACTGGAACACTGAGTGGGTGTCAAATAAAAATTCATAAATAAATAAATAAATGTTATCAGATTATATATTTTAACATATATCTGGTTCTGAATGTCTTTTATGCTATATGTATTATATTGAGATTTCTAAAAATATTTTCTGTTGACTAGAACATTAAAAACATCAAAGATTGCTCTAAAAGTGTCAATCACTTGAGCACTTACCCTATTTCTGCGATTGATTTTCTGTTAATTAAGAATTGAAGCAGCTTTTTTTGTTTTATTTTTAACTTACTTATTTAATCTATGCATATATCAAGCTCAGTTTAACGTCGTAAACGATGCTGATATAAGTAAACTGTCTCTTTCTAACTCTGCACCTTTTAAGCTGAATTTAATATATTTCTGTGATTGATTTTCTGTTGAGTAAGAATTGAAGCAGCTTTTTTGTGTTATTTTTAACTTACTTATTTAATCTATGCCTATATCAAGCTCAGTTTAACGTCGTAAACGATGCTGATATTTAGTAAACTGTCTCTTTCAACCTCTGCACATTTTAAGCTGAATTTAATGTATTTCTGTGATTGATTTTCTGTTGATTAAGAATTGAAGCAGCTTTTTTGTGTTATTTTTAACTTACTTATTTAATCTATGCATATATCAAGCTCAGTTTAACGTCGTAAACGATGCTGATATTAGTAAACTGTCTCTTTCATACTTCTGCACATTTTAAGCTGAATTAAATGTATTTATGTGATTGATTTTCTGTTGATTAAGAATTGAAGCAGCTTTTTCGTGTTATTTTTAACTTACTTATTTAATCTATGCATATATAAAGCTCAGTTTAACGTCGTGAACGATGCAGATATTAGTAAACTGTCTCTTTCAACCTCTGCACATTTTAAGCTGAATTAAATGTATTTCTGTGATTGATTTTCTGTTGATTAAGAATTGAAGCAGCTTTTTTGTGTTATTTTTAACTTACTTATTTAATCTATGCATATATAAAGCTCAGTTTAACGTCGTAAACGATGCTGATATTAGTAAACTGTCTCTTTCAACCTTTGCACATTTTAAGCTGAATTTAATGTATTTCTGTGATTGATTTTCTGTTGATTAAGAATTGAAGCAGCTTTTTGGTGTTATTTTTAACTTACTTATTTAATCTATGCCTATATCAAGCTCAGTTTAACGTCGTAAACGATGCTGATATTAGTAAACTGTCTCTTTCAACCTTTGCACATTTTAAGCTGAATTTAATGTGTTTCTGTGATTGACTTTCTGTTGATTAAAAATTGACGCAGCTTTTTTGTTTTATTTTTAACTTACTTATTTTTATTAAGAATATTTCAAGCTCAATTTAATAAAAGTGATGCAGATATTAGTAAACTTGCTTATTCAACCCTTCACATTTTAAACTGAATTTAATGTATTTCTGTGAATGATTTTCTATTGATTAAGAATTGTAGCAGTTTTTTTTTTTTTTTTTTTTTTTTTACTTACTTTTTTAAACTATGCATATTCCAAGCTCAATTTAATATAAACGATGGAGGTATTAGTAAATTTTCTTATTATTCTTTTCTTCAACCTCTGCACATTTTATGCTGAATTTAATGTAATTCTCTGAATTGTTTTCTGTTGATGAAGAAATGTAACAGTTTTTTTTTTTTTTTTAAAAAGCCCAATTTAACATACACGACGCACAGAATTGTGAAATATTTTATTCAACCTGAGCATATTTGTAGCTGCATTTAATATATTTCTGTGAAGGATTTTGTGTTAAGAAATGCAACAGCTTTTTTTTTTTTTTTTTTTTTTTTTTTGGTAACTTTTTAGTATTTTACCTATGCCTATTTCAAGTTCGAAAAATGAACATTGTTTTGAAGAATTATCGCTCACATTCCGTCATTTTTGACGGGGTTATACACTAGTATACCAATAATTCAAAATTATATAGTTTTGAATTTTTAGTTTCTTTTTTTCGTTTCATGGGTTTAAATATTAGTCATAAGTACTATAATTATGTGCATACTTAAATTTTTAATCGTAAGTTCAAATAGACTTTATTTGAGTGAGAACACTGGAGAAACTTTGCTGTGAAATCAACAATACAACTTTAGACTTTTTAAAAGGCGATAAGAGGGGGGTTGTAAATAATCCTTAAACAAAATCATTCAGACTTTACAAGGCGAAGTTTCAGTTGAATTTAAAATAAACTAATTGTTAATACTAATCCCGTTTTTATAGATAAAACACTTAATCACCGTTGTAGTTAGTTATTTCAAAAAAAAAAAAAAAAAAAAAAAAAAAATCAATTTTAGTATATTTATATATTTTTTAGTCGAGTTCAAAATATCATTTCAAAGTATCGTAATTTCGTGTATATAACCCGCGGGTAATCTATAAAAAAAAATATCCTGACTTTGTATGTCCTGCGGGCTATCATCCGCTGCGGGGTATCTATCACGAACAACGAGAAAATCATCAGTCTCATTTTTGTTTCGGAAGTCTGGATTATTAACGTGTTATGACGATGAAATTGAGGACAGTGAAAAAGAACTTGATGAGGAAGATAATAAAAATTATGAAGAAGAACTGTCCCAAACAATATTGCAATATTTTAATTCTGATACGGAAGAATCCGATTTCAATGGATTTAAATGAGTTTTGAAAATTAATTTATTATTAATCTACAATTTTCTTATAAATAGAATAAACGTGTTAAGCATTAGAAGTTACTCCAGTTTATAGTAATTTACATACAGAGAAACATTAATACTAAATTATGATTATTTGCTTTTTCATTATGGGTATGTAAATTTATTTGTTTATTATTTATATCTATTTGTATATTTGTTTATTATTATTTTTTTTTTTTCTACTTATTATTAAAATAACAGCAAATAGTACTGAAATTGTAAACAGCGATTGCCGACCATATGATTTTTGAAGTGCGGGGTATCTTCTAGTGCGGGGTATCTTTCAGTTATAATTATTTTTTAATACATTTTTTATGCTGCGGGTTACCTTCCGTCGCGGGTTATATACGCGAAATTGCGGTATTACCTTTCAACAAATAGGCAATTTTTCAGTGAAAAATGAATGACGATGGTGTGACCAAATGACTGTACGAATGGCAAGTTATGGATGGAATGCCCTTAAGAGATGGGGAGAGGAGGGATTCCAGGATACCTAGTCCGTATTTAAATGAGCTTTGGAGAAAACTACGAAAAACACTGAATAGCTAGGCTGCCGAGTATACCTGGGTTCGAACCCGGTACCGACTCTCTTTCAGTTTTAAGGTGTACCCGCCATCTTGAATATTCAAGGTTCCATGTTAACCTAACAGGAAATTTTGTCCTTTAATAATTAATAAAAAAAAAAACCCAATAGTTTTGTAAAATATTTTTCAGTGTTGTAGAGGACAACTTTTCACATCTTTCTACAGTTTTATATATTTATTTATTTTTGAAAAAATGATTTTTAATATACTTAAATTAAATTTATTCTGGGAGAATTTGCATATGTTTCACTTGAAACATCGATAACTTTAGTTTAGTTAGGATAATTTAAAAAGAAAAACTCTACCGAGATGTACAATTTTTTTTTTTTTTTTTTTTTTAGTGTCTTACTACTTTTATGCATTTATTTTTTTGAAAAACAGCCGAAATATTAAAAATAAATTGCGACCTTCTTTTATTTTCGGTGGTGTCGCACTTGCGACCGAGACAGATCCGACCGGGGTTAAAATCGTAGCACTTGCGACCGGATCTATCCGAAAGCAGGTGCAACACAGGAGGTGTGTTTATGTGTAAGGAGTGTGTAAGTGGGGGGGGGGGGGCTTCACTGATGAAATTCGTTAAAAAGTGTTAACAAAACTGAATTTATTTACTAAATAAAAAACCCAAACGCTTACAAAGAGATTTTTTTTTTTTTTTTTTTACAATATACAATTATCGTAATGTAATTCAGGTGCGTAGCTTGAGGTGGGAGGGAGTGCTAGTATGCGCTAGTATTTTAGTTCTTTTCCCTACTTTAATAATCTGGTGGGGCACCCACAGGCCTTTCTCTTATCTTGTAATTCAATTTCATAAAAACAGACTACAAAACAAGGGATCGGATAACAAGTATTAATTGTATATAAAACTACGTTAAAATGTTAAAAAGAATTCAAACCAGGTTAAGAAACAATTTTATTTGACAAATAACTCCTTATGATTGTGTGTGTGTTTGGGGAAGGGGGTTACCTTACCTCCCACTCAAGTCGTGTTTGAATATTGCACCTACATTTATGACAAGCGGCTACGTCTTAATCAGCAACTTTTACTCCCAAAACCATACTCCCGGGAGGCATATAATGAAAGACTATCGCTTTCAGCACCTGTTGGCGCGGGAACTTCGTTGGCGAGGATGAAATGCGCCACACTAAATATGGCACTCTCCTATCCCTACCTCATATATACAGTGCACAACAACCCTAATCAGTTCTTGGAAGAAGCAGGGGGAAGAAGGGAGTTGTTTTGGAATTATCTGGTAAATTGTAAATGAGGATGCAATAAAAAGAAAGTCTTTTCAGAAGATGAAATTTATTTTTAATAGGTATTGAAACAAAATACAAAGTTTTTTTTTTTTTTTTTTTTTTTTTTTTAAGGAATATTATTATTATTTAAGCGTATTTTAAAGGTCATAATTATACGAATTGATATTACTAATTTTCAGCAGTTTGTGAACGTAATCATAAAATGATAGGAGATTAGATTAGATTACTAAAAAGCAATAAATTATCTTATTACCTCTTTTTTTTTTTTTTTTTTTTTTACATAATATCAATGTGTTTTTTACGAAAAAATTATTTCATTTTTCTATATTTGTAAATTTGTGTACAGGTTCAAAAGAATGCGCCAGTTACAATTTGAATAAATTGTTTTAATTATATTTACTGAATATTTAAAATAAAATAAAAATAATACATTTATTAGGGCTATAGGAATATTGCTTTCAGACAAAATACACCAATTGAAAGTGGTTTTACACACACACTCTCTCTCATTTTTTACAGTCTGGTTAAAATTCTGGTTTTAAGTCAAACAATCTGGTGTGACGCTCACAAAACTTCTTCTCTTGCATTTCAATTAAGTAAAGACTGATTGCACATGAAATAATAAGTTAACGAGTAATGTATACAAGCCTACGCTGAAAAGAATTCAAAAGAGGTTTAGGAATATTTCTATTTCACAAATAATTCTGTGTGAGGAGCCGTTTGAATGTATTACTTATATTTATGTAGAATTCAGACTGTTATTAAATTTAAAAGTTTACTCAAAATTATTCAGAGGACTATCACCAGCATCACTCCATGGAATTCAATTTTAATCAAGCTTTTGAAGTAGCAAACTCACATCATCATGTAAACTGGCTACAATTATTATTATTATTATTATTATTATTACTTACGCTGATAACAGACATACACAAGAATAAATACTTAAAATCTTAATCTTTAGTATTTAAAAAAAAAAAAAAAAAAAAAACCTCGAAACGCGTTATACAAAAACAAGCACATAAAATTTCATTTAAAAAATACTTTATTTACCTTATGTGTAAGAAGAATTAATTTTCATACCTCTGAGTAGTTTTTCTACAATTTCCAAATATAATTCCATTATATTCTATTTCTATTGGATAGCGTTGTAAATGAATCGTGAATAATTTTCATACCATATTCTACACGAAACATGCTTTTATACATATAAAAGAAAATGTATATTCGTTTAATTTTGTTTAGTATAACATAAACTGCACCTATCAAAAATTTCACCTACAGACATAATGCATTTGAAATTCTTTTCGATGTGCCTAAAAACGAAGCATTCGTTAAATCTCAGCAAAAATTGGTGCAGCATCTCTATATGATATAGATTTAGAATTCTAAGTTTCACTTTGCTATAATTTATTTTTTAGATATGATGATTGATAATACATAGACACAGAGAGAGAGAGAAAGAAAGGCAGAGTTCAACAGCTAAAAATCTGATTATCGGATTCAGAGGACTTCAAAACATGCAAATATACAAAAAAAAAAAAAGCCTCAATTTTGAAAATTTGATTCACAACAGTACTTTCTCTATGGTTATATATAGTGCTACTACATTTTTTGAGATATGCTGATGAGATACAAACACACGCACAGACAAACACACAGATCAATCGCTAGAAACCTGATTTTTGGATTAATGGAACTTAAAACATGTAAATACAATAAGAACTCATTTTCGCAAATTTGACCGCAAAACAATACTCTTTCTGTCATATATATGGGTAAGAAAAAGTAAAAATAAATAAATAAATAAAAAATAAAAACAAGTTTAAAAAATATATTTAAAGATAAAATTTGCAGAAAAGAAATTTTCTTCTTCTTCTTCTTCTTCTTTTTTTTTTTTTTTTTATCTGGCGCCAATTTCTTTTTTTCAAGAAATGAATCTAACCGTTGTTAAGAAAAGCAACTACATATTTTAAAGTAAATATTTTTTTTTTAATTATTATTTATTTTTTAAACATTGTTTTTATATTTAAACCAGCTTTTTTTTTTTCTTCTTCTTTTGTTCTGTAACATAAAAAAAAAGTAATTAAAGTTAAATTAAAAAAAAACATGCGAAAGAAATTTTTAAAAATGAATAGAGCAACCATTGCTAAGGAACGCAACACAGTTACCCCATGTCTTTATGTAAAAAAATGTACTTAAAAAAATTATCGTCCTAAATTAAATTTGGTTTTGGATGAAATTTTACATTTGATTACATAGAAAACAAAAAAAGGCTTCAGTTTAATTTTTCTAGCTTCTTTCATTCTTGTATCAGAATGTGCAGTTATTTTTATGTTTGGAAAACACCATCGAATTTTTTTTCCAGGTGTTTTCATTTGAATATTGCATTAACTGTGCAACCGTTTTGTGTACTGATATTTATTAAAGATTTACGATGCATTGGGGTTTGTGAGAAATATTTTAAAATAATTACACATTATTTAAATGCACAAACCTATTTCCCTAGTAAAATAAGGTACGATTAGCGTAAATTATTCATTTATGTTGAGATATAGTGTGAGATGTAAATGGAAATTGTTCAAAGTAAATTTAAAGTGTTAATATTTTTTTCAAGTACACCGTATAGACAATTGAGTATATGAAAATTTTAAAAGACATAGAGGTTACAGAAATTTTTAAATGTTTTCATTTTCGAAATAAAATTATAAAATATTTCTTCAGGGTTCCCACTCTTAAGAGGAAAAAAAATTCAAGGACTTTTCAAGTACTTTTCAAGGACTATTTGAAATTTTTCAAGGACTATGGGGGGAATAGTCGAAGCATATACACAAAACTAAAGTAACTAATTTCATTAGTACAATTATTAATTTTTTTTAAATAATCATAATAATTTTCCTTGTTTACACAATAGATTTTTGACTGATTGACCAAATTAACTTTTACAAGATTCAAAAAATGATTAGCTCAGGATTTGAAATTAGGATCATTATCAGGGTTGGCTAACATTAGAATGTTGCCAAATTCCCTGACTTACGGTGTTTATTCCCCACTAAAATACACAAAATTAACACACATTTCAGTTATTTACAATAACAAGTTTAAGACATACACTGAAACTAGTATATGCAAAAGTAAGGCAATGAAATGGGATACCTACTAGAATTCTTATGACAAAATCATTATGTTAGATATTATATTAATAAATATATTTATTATGCTTCTATTAATCTGTTAAAAAAAAAAAAAAAAACATCCCCCCCACAATAAAAAAAAAAGTGAATTACATATGAGAATGAAAAATTTCATACCTGTTGTAAGATAAAAAATATTTTGATTTCTTCATTATTAAATGAAATTCAACTGCTTCATATATCAATAGTCACAATATTAGATTCTAAAAATTAAAATAAAATCTTTACAAAGAGTACTCAGAAAGAATCTTACCAATTAAGATTGACAGAATACACTTTATTATTTAATTTAAAACAACTCTGATTACAATTTAATTAGTCATACAATTTACTTTTTCTTGCTGTTTAAGATTTCATTTATTTGAGAATCAATGTCTTTTATCTCTTGTGTTTTTTGTTTTACAGTCCTCCTAAAACTATTGGATTGTACAATAAATTGAATATTTCCAGTTTTTTCTGCCTTCTCAGATAATTTATCAGCAGATTCTTGTAAATCAAGAATACTTTTTTCTAGACGAGTTTTTTTACATTTCAAATCTTGCAACTCATCGGAATTTTTTCTTTTTCGCACTTCTTCTATGTCTTCTTTCTTTTTCTCTTCCAAATACGCCATATATTTTTGCCTTGCACTTGAGACTGATAAACGAAGTTCTTTAGTAATCAAAATATTCTCTAAACCACCAGAAACTTTTATTTGATCAATAACAAGCCTTTTTGAGATGAAAGATTTTTCATGAAGATTTTCTACTTCAATTTGCTTGTTGATAGAAAACCCTCGTTCCACACTTGCTTGACCATGAGATAAAATTAACAGTTTTTTAATTATTTGCCAAATATTTTCATATCTTTTAGCACTAAAATAGCTATAAAAAAAATTATCAAGTCTTGTTACAGAAGGATCAAATGCCTCGCAATCTGTAGAATTTTCAATTATATCGGATAAAAATTCCTGGAATTCTATAAGTGCGGCATCACAACATTTTTCATCTACTTTTTGGGCATCAACTAATATTGATAAGATGTTTTTCATTTTAGTAAAACATCCATGACTGTCAGAAATCATTTTCTTCGGATCTAAACAAGAGATGTTTCTTACCAGAGCATACTGAATTGGTGTTTTGGTCACAATATTTTCCACTAATTTGTAAATTAATCTTTGGCAATCCCGTTTTAAATCCATGACTTGTTTTTCTGTAACTGCGCTTCTTTTTTTAATTTCTTTTAACTCTTTATTTCCTATAAAACCTAAACTTGTTACACTAGCATCGGAATAAGAACTTTTATCTGAAAAATCAAAAACAGAAAGCTTATGACAAGTTTTTAAATTGCTCAGTTCTTCCTTCTTCATAACATTAAATGTTATTAAACAATCTAGGACAAGTTTTTTTAAGTCATTTGCCAGAAATGGCAATAATGGAGAGTCACTTTGATATTTAATCAAAAATGGCTGTAAAATTTTAATAATTGATAGAAAGACATTTAATTTTACCGGCATTAAAATATCATGGCATGCTCGAGAAATTACATCATATGATTTGCATGTGGGCCTGGGTAATTTTTCTCGTTCGATAAGATAAACGAATTCCTTTAAATCCTCCCATATCTCTAATGCCCTTTCAGTGGCAGGACCATTTTCCAGCCATCTATGACGACAAAAATGTTTTGGAATTTTTCCTGTTTTTGATGATTTTAAATAATCTTCCCGCCTTGCTGGAGAATCCTTGAATAATGAATAAAGACTTATCAGAAAAGTGTCAATATCCCAGTTAGTGATATTTGCTGCATTTTTAATTGCATTGTGGACTGTGTGAATACTGCAGCTTCCAATATTCAGCAATTTGGTATTATTTTCTTTTTCTATATCTCTCTGCAGCATGTTAAATAGCTTCCAGTTGACAGCTGGTCCATCCATGGACAAATTAAACAATTTTGCTAAATTTATTCTTTCAACTGCTTTTTTAATAGCGCATAACATTATGTCAGCTGTAGAATGGCCAAGAAATAAGGAGTCAAAATAACGTGTCCTTACCTGATTTTCATGTTCATCCCAGTATCTAACATGTAAATCTAATTGCTTATTTTGTGTAGTATGATTCAAACTTTCATCAAATAACAAACAATACTCTTGGGTTTCATCTAAGCACTTAAATATAGCCGATTTAAAGTAAGGTGCAAGCCCAAAACACACTATATAGGCACATTTAGTAGCACAACAGGAAAATTGTTTTGCTATATCGCTGTCAGAAAAAAGAGTTTTAAAAAAAGAAGATATTCCTTCACAAGAGTTAAAAGAATAATTGCTATCAACACATTTTAACACCCATCTAATTTCTGCATCTAAAACATCATTCCTCGACACATAAGAAGCCAGTGTTGATGATTCTGTAGTAGGTACAGTTGTTCTACATGAATTTTCAGTTGTTGCACCTGCAAAGAAACTCTTCATATGCATTGGACTCTTATTTTTTGCATCCAAGAGGGTCTGATGTTTTTTTCCTAGGAAAAAAAAAAAAAAAAACACCTCATATCTTTGTTACAAATAAAAATTTTAAGCACAACAAGAGATTCTTTAACACATTTTTAGTGTTAACTTTTTCTCCCTTAACACTAGCCAAAACCCATTATTCCAGGAGTGCAGAAAGTGTTCAGACCTTTGTAATTTCCCCCCCAAAACACATCTCCCTACAATGCAAAAATCTAACAGCTTTACTATAAGGCACCCATTGCTATTGCCAATGTACAGCTCACTGGATGAGTCGATACTGCGAATTGCATCATGAATCGATACTCTGAATCATTACAAAACATTATAAAGACATTTTAATAAAGTAAATTATTGTTTCACTCTGATGCTTGTTTTGAAATTCACTGAAATAAATTTAGCATATTTAGGATTAATAAAATAAAATAAACATTTAAAACAGTAATTAATAGAAATTTGAGGTACTTCACTACAAAAAAAATAAAAAATAAATAAATATATTTATATATCGGACAGCTTTCAAGCTTTAGCACATAAAATTCAGTGTTATGAATTATATATAACTTGAAGATTTTCCACAAATTTTCAAAATTACATCGTTGCATGAATCTGAAAATGTATGAAAATGAAAATCTGTCACTGGATACCCTTAATTCGTAGCGCAGGAATCAGAAAATGCATACAAATTTGTACCACAGCAGTCAGTATTCCAATATAAAAAAAAAGACACTAAACACCCCTAATGCATGTATTGGAAAATGCATGAAAATCTGTACTGCATCAAATACTACCATGCACTATTTTTTCTCTAAATAATTCCATTCATTTAAAAAATAATAATAAAATACACTCGAAAAAATATTTAAATCTCAAAAACACATACAAAAAAAAAAAAGGAAGTTATTCAGCTGGGCTGCATTACAATAAACTTACATGAATGGTCAGTACAAAAAGAAAAAAAAGTTCCTAGATGGTTAATCAAAGTTCAGATACATTAAAAAGTGTCGATACAGTGAATCGCATAATAGCATCACAAATCGCCAATGGGTGCCTTATAGTAAAGATTAGCCCTTATTTTGTTATACAACGCCATTTATTCTATCTAATAAGTTTTTAGGAGAATAAGTATTATACACTGTAACAAAAACAAAGCAAAAAAAAAAAAAAAAAAACTGCCAGTTAATATTAAACATTGCAAAGTAGCAATTGTTATTATAACTTATATTTTTATTTTCTCTGAAGAAAGTATTAAAAATTTCAACAGTCAGTTAAAATTTCCCCTGAACCTCGTTCGGACACATTCTGCACCTATGTATTATAATAGGGGAAATTTAATTTTCTTAAATACTCATTACCTTATGCATTTTTTAAAATTCCGTTTTCACATTTAGAAAATTCACATGATAAATTAGCACTCATTCTTCAAAAATCTATTTTTCAAAAAAAAAAAAAAAAAATAATAATAATAATAATAATAATAATTGTGGAAACAAATTTCCCCATAGAATTACATGGGCTTTGACTGTCAGGGAAAGTGAGAAGACTCTGCTATATTATCTTATACAAATTAATGCAGTATGATTTTATTACTATTTATCAAAATTCAGGCATGAAAATGCAAATTGGCCTAAAAAGCTGAACTTGTGCATAATATAAAATTATAGCAACATAACTTATGTACATGTATATGTGGCATACTTTATATATTTATTTTTAAATGAGATTATGCATATTAAATAATAATTAAAAAATATAAAAGAACATCAAATCATTCCTACCTAGAAGAAATGTTTAAGAATAAGTTTGAATAATTTTAAATGTACTTAATTAAATGTATAATGAATTTATACACAATACTTTCTCCTAAAAATTTAAAAGACTTCTTTTATACATGCATATATGAATTTTAAAAAATATTATGAACTATTTTTAAAGAATACTTCCTAAAAAAATTTTTGCAGCATCATTATGTTGGGTAAAAATTTAACACAATTTGAAATTTAAAAAAAATTAAAAGATAGTGTTTTTTAAGAAATCTGAAAAAAAAAAAGTATGTTTTTGGTTATACTAAAAAGCTAGGCGTCAAGTCAAAATAATGCCTGGATTAAATTTTTGGGTGTCCAAATTAAAAATCTAGGTGCCATTTATAATTAAATATGTATATTTAAAATAATAATAATAATAAAGCATCAACTTGTAATAATATATGCTAGATTATATAAAAAATATTTATGTAATGAATGTAATTAAGAATGTAAATATTTAATTGAGGAAAAATATATATAGATTCATTAACTTCAGCAATAAAGTCTAAAAATAATTACGTACATGAGAAATATTGAATATTTCTATTGCTTTATTTTTTTTTTTAGAATTGATCACTGATCACTATCCGGAGATGGGGGGAAAGGGGGGGGATAAAAAAATAATTACAGAGTAAAAAATATTAATTTTTTTCAATTCTACTTCTAGAATCTAATAAAGCAAATTTAAAATGAATATTATTATTTATGTTGCAGATGGATAAAGATTGGGAGACAAAAGACTTCTGCAGAACATTTGATTGCCAATTGTTAGTTGGAAATAAAGGAAAGGGGGGGGGGGTAAAAAATAACTACACGAGCAAGAAATATTTAACAATTCTATTTCTTTCTAGGTTCTAGAATCTCATGAAGCAAGTTTGAAATGAATATTGACATTTATGTTGTGGATGGAGGAAGATTGGGAATCGGGAGCTTTCGTAAAACATTCGATCGCTGATTGTTCAATGGGGTTTCTTTTTATTATTAAACGAATGATATCCGCGCTTTTTTTAAAAATGGAAAAAATTTTGAAAAATATTAATATTTTTTGGTAGAGTTTTGGCAACTATACCCTACTACTAATTCATAAAATGCTTTTTTTTTTTTTTTTTTTTTTTTTAAGGAGTAATTGACAAACGCGATTTTTTTTTTTTTTTTTTTTAAGACTGATGGAATCATTTTGCCATTACTGACAAAAATTTAGTTAAATTAAGGAAAAAAGGAAAATCTGCCGCAAATTGAAAAATTTGGGCTTTGTTTTACGCTAATATTCTTAAAACATGCGATTATTCCACTATAAATTAATATCATTAGGTTCTTTTTATTTTTCCAATCTACAGCCAAATTACGCAATATTCCTGCGACTAATCATCAAAACAAACAATTATTTTACCACAAACATTTACTAAAAGCAATTTTTATTTAAATACCATATTACAAGAAAAAAAAAATGTGCCGCATAGCGAAATACAGGATTATTTTGCAGCTAATTAATGACACTTACATTTTTAATAATAGCCAATTATTAGTTAATTATAATTATTAGTTACAGATAAATAATAATAGTAAGCAAAAATTCAACTTACCAAGCATGTGCGATTTCAAAGCTGATTCTCCCATTTGAGAAATATCCAAATCTTTCTGGCATAATGAACATCGGGCTTTATGCTTGTCCGGTGTTGAAAGTAACCATGCACAATAAACATCGGTTTTTAACCACAAATTATTAAAAACACATTTGCCCATATTTTTATAAATAACAGCAGCCGTTAAAAAAAAAAAGATTTAGCGACCACCGTCCCTCATTTCCATACACAAACACAAAACGTGACGACAACACGACGAAATGATTAGCGAACAGCGTGTAGATGTAGTACAGAAAGATGTGTTGCCATTCATACGCCTATTTCACTCATAAAGAGGAAGGGGAAACCATGGTATCAAAGCTAAACTAGATCCGATGAGTGCACAACGGCGCGTGCGTGTGAACATAGAGTTAGTTTAGCCTTGATCGAACTTGTGCTAAGGCCGTTCGCCGGAGGGGAAAATTCAAGGATTTTCAAGGACTTTAAGCAAAATTCAAGTACTTTCAAGGGCCCTTGAAAAAAAAAATGAAATTCAAGTACTTCTTAAGGACTTTCAAGGACCGTGGGAACCCTGTTCTTTCACATAGGTGCCAACTTCTACGGTTTTTTAGCACCACTATTTCTCTGCAAAAAGTTTCATCATGTTTAATCGCAGAAAACTACAAAAACACTTATTAAAAATTACCAGTAGGGAAAAAAAAAGTACAAGTTGGCAAATATGCTTTTGTGATATTTTTTTCTCTGCAGTTAAAAACAAAATATAATTTTGTGTACCTGCTGTCTTTAAATAACGTACAGGGCTGCACCTAACTAAGCTTTAGTACGATTTTCTTTAAAAGTAAAGCTGTAAAAATAACTGTTTCGAGTTGTCTTCCTTCGTAATTAAAAATAAAATGTTTTCTAAGTATCACTTGTGAGGTAAAATATACTAAAGAATATAGATTAAACTATGTAACGAGTAAGCACAATTGGAAAGTAATTATGCTCTATGCAAGTCAGAGGATACTTTCTTCCATTTTTAGGTATTATATTTCACTTCAGCTGATATATTTAATTTTAATATTTTCGAAAAAAATAAAAGCTGTCGCCTCCACTTTCATTCATTCATTCTTTTTTTTTTTCCACTGATTGGTTATTAAAGAAATAACAAAAAAAAAAAAAAAAGAAAGAAAGAAAGAAAGAAAGAAAAAGAAAAAAGAAAAGTTATTTTTCTTTTTTCTTTATTATTATTTTAACATAAATGTGAAATTTCTTTCTTTCATTTTTATTATCTAATTCACTAATGTATTTCATTATTTCATTTCATCATTCCTTATTCACTAATGTATTTCGTTATAAGAGTTTCATCTATTAAGCAAGTCATAGACTGGAAAAAGAAACGATACGTTGATCAAGGTAAAAAAAAAAAAAAAAAAAAAAAAAAACTTCGGAGCGGAAGCGGAAGGGGAATTGGCGATAGAACTTGTTGTGCTTTAGCGGTTTCGCCAATGCGCCAAAGAGGTGCTGAAAGCGTTAGTCATTCATTATATGCTCCCGGGAGCATATTTACTCCCTTTACTCGAGCTCAAACGGGGATGCAATTCGACATTGTTGATTGGTTGCAACCTTTTATGATGCAGTGGTTCTCCACTGACTGTAATACTTAGCTTAAATCAGTAATAATAGTCAACATTATTCCTCTCGTTTTATGCGAATAAATGAATATGAATAATTGAAAGAGATTTCTAGTTGCATTTTGAAAACAAAATTTTCTTCTGAGTAATTTAAATTGTTTATTTTACCATATTAAATATATGACAGATAAAATTACTTTAATAAAATAATTCTGAATAAGAAAAATAGTGGCGCCATCTGTAGTTTTCATAGATTTTTAATTATTATGTAACCTTTTCAATTTATTTTATGTTTTAATTCCCCTCATTTTACTAATTAACCTATGTTAGAAGTTCGTATAACTTTCACGCAAATTCCTTAAACATATTTTTAAACAATTTCTTAACAGTAATTTTACTAAAAAAAAAAAAAAAAAAAAAGAAAAGAAAAGAAAAAAGAAAAGTGGAATTTATTTATTTATTATTTTTTTTTTATCTTAAAAAAATATATATATATATATTTATTTATATTACATTTATTATTATTATCATTCATTTAAATAATTATAATTTTTATTTATTTATGCATTTATTTTTAACCCCCCAAAAATATTTTTTACTTTTGTTCTTTTTTAATCATAAAAATAACAAATTTTAAATTGAAATCTGATTTCAAAACTAAATAAGTACATGTAATACTAAATACCTTGTTAGTATTCTAAATACTTTATTAATTAAAAGAAGAAAAGGAATGAAAAAAAAGGGGGGGGGGAGTTTTTTTTTTTTTTTTTTTTTTTAATAAATAAAGAAATAAAAATAAAATAAAATAATCATTTTTATCGTTCTATTTATTTACTCATTTACTTTTGACCTAAAAAAAAAAAAATAAAAATACCGTCGTTTTTTACAAACATCAAAATAACAAATTTAAAAATATTAAGTAAATGAAAAAAAAAAAAAAAAACTTTCTGCAAATTTTATTTGGAAAGTAAATAATTACATGTAGTACTAAATATCTTATTAATTTATTGTAGTTTTGGAAAAATAAATAAACAATTTATTATCGTTTAAGGAATTGCTCACGAATGTATAATATAACGTATAATATGATTTATTTATTTATTTAATTTTTTCTTTTTTTGAAAATTAATATGATTTTTTCCCCTCTCTCTTGCAGTATTTATCTATTGTATGGTTTTATATTTCACGTTATTACTTTTTCTTTCCCATATAGTAGGAGAAAAAGTATGTTTTTAGGTGAAAATTTGAAATGAGTTTTTGCGTACTTTAACTTTTTGCGTATTTCACGTTTTGAGGCCTCCGCAATCCGAAAATGAGATATTTAGCGGTTTGTCTATGGCACCATATCTCAATACAAAATTGTAGATAGAAGTACAAACTCAGTATTCTAAATGTGTATTATTTAGAGCTGCTCTGTACTAAACTTTTCACTAAGATCAAGGAAAAAGCTTTCGTTGAGATCCTGTACAAGTGCATTCAAGAGAATTCAAATACGTTACATCTGTGATCTATATGCGAAAATTGTTGTAGGTGCAGTTTAACACCTTAAGACGGCCCTAAACCAAATCAAATTATATATATATATTCATTTACGATTCATTTACAGGTCCTAACAAAAGAATTCGGATACACTGGGACTATGCTTTGAAAAGTACTTATACTTTACTAAAATATGCTTATACTTTGCTGAAACTGCATGTAAGCTGTGTTATGTGATTTTTTTGCTATTCGTGATTCAAGCACAGCGTGTGGTGTGCATATAATTCATAGACAATATGCAGGGATATAAAAATTGAGTGAGTACATTCTTCTGTATGGAATATTAATAATGGAAGTGGTTTATTGATTTTTTCCAAGTTCAGAAAAATTAGTGCAAGGTGATAATTATTTTTTTATATCCAACTGTAAAATACTAGTTTAGAGTCAACATTTTATTGCTAATTTTTTTTGCTATAATTGTGCATTTTGAGAGAAGGTAAAAAAAAAAAAAAAAAAAAAAAACTTTTTATTTTTCAACTTTCAACTTTTTATCTCTGTAACTGCCTTTTAAGAATATTGTAAAAATGTATCATAGCAGAAAATACAAATTGGGTATGTATATACGAAGTACAATCAATGTGTTGGGGGTTACGGTAGCCCCATTCATATAAATACATATATATCTAATAAAACAGTTTTTAAAACTATTTTTAACTGTTGTTAAAGTTCGTTTATACATTACTTGCCATCTTACCCTTTAATATATCATAGCATTCAAATCATAAAAAGAAAAGTCGTGTGAGTAACACAGCAAAGTAAATTAAATTTCATTACGCTTGAGTGTGTAGGAAGTAAATAATTAGATTACATTTTAGCTTTCTAGTACTTTAAATAATTAAATTAATTTTGTGTATTTATACTTTTGTGTGGAGTTAGGAATTTTTCTTATTAATAAATTTTTCTTATTAATCTATTTAAAGGTTTGAAGTGAAATAGCAACTGCATACTGTTAAATTTACTAAAATGAAACAATTGAAAATTTTCATAAAAGGAAAATGCAAACAGTTCAATATATATATATATATATATATATATATATATTTAAAATATTTTTTTTAATTTGATTGATATATATATATATATCAATCAAATTAAAAAAAAATATTTTTATATATTTCGTGTATAAATTTCTCATTTTTGTGCCTGGAGAAATAAAGGAAAGAGTAAAATGAAAAAAGCACTGTGTTAAAATGAGACAAAATTGTAAAATGACTTCTCTGCACCAATATATATAATGGCTTTAAAAAAATCACAAAGAAAAATTATTGTCTAAATGCTTCAAAGTAAAATTACAGAAATATAACAAATCTGGAGTTTTTTTTTTTTTTTTTTTTTTTTTTTTGTAATAAACCCTAAATAGTTTGCAATGAAAATAAATAAATAAATAAAATAAAATAAAATAAATAATTTAAACATAAACAACAGATTATAATTTACATAGTTTTATTCTCAATATATAATTAAAAGTACTATTATGTATATATAATATATAAGAGAGAAAAGTTAACCTGCAATGAACTTATCAAAATTTCGAAAAATAGACATTTCTCATTACGCACTTTGCTTTTAAATGAAGAGACTAGTTTATATGCATTTACAATTATTAATTCACCAAACTAAATTTTTTACATTACTTCGAATTCTAATTACATTTTCAGAAGTTGATTCTATTTCGTGTAAAAATGATGGAGGAAGCTTTGACTCCGAAAATGTAGACATTTTACAAAAAAAAAAAAAAATTCAAATATAATAAAATATTATTAAAACTTTACAGGAAGAATCTTTCGTCAATTTTTTGCGGAAAGCGTGACGTCAGAATGCGACACGTGAAACAAAAGCCAATCAACAACATCGAATTGCATCCCCGTTTGAGCTCGAGTAAAGGGAGTAAATATGCCTCCCGGGAGTGTTGCTTTCAACTAGTGCGCATCTAATTCTGCACAGACAGACGGCAAGTGATACTCCTCGCTTGAACCTCGCTCAGTGAAAGACGGCAACTATTACTCCCGTCCGTTGCTTATTTTGTTTTCGTAGAAAGTCTATTTAAAAGGGTATATTGCCTGCTTCCTGCCTGTTTAAAGGGCTTTTTAAACAGGGAAAATACTGAGGAATTCTCATAATTTCAAAATCCTACAGAACTAAATTAAATCTTTCTCCGGGTAGGAGAAGTATCGTTAGGCTTAATTCCTCAATTTATTGAGTTCATATGAATAAGTATTAATTTATTTCATAATTCTGTATTGCAATACAAAACTAGTATGTTGTGGCCACCACGAGACTTTCTTCTATATTTTCCTATACAAATTCACCCAGTAACAATAATTTAAAAAAAAAAAAAAAAAAAAAAAAAGTGGGACTTTGACAAAATTTTGGGTAAAATGTGAAAATTTGTCAAAACACGGAAACCGTGGGACTTTGACAAAATTAGGGGGAAAATGCAAAAATGTGTTAAAGTTTGTCAAGACACGGAAACCGTAGGACTTTGACAAAATTAGGGGGAAAAAAGCAAAAATTAGTTTAAGTTTGTCAGAACACGGAAACCGTGGGAGTTTGATAAAATTAAGGGGAGAAAAAAAAAAAAAAAAAATTCTGAGTTTTTTTTCGTAAAAAGTAAAAAAAAAATCGACAACTTTGTTTTAAATTATCACAGATTTATAGTTCAACCATTCATTTTAAAGGTACTGGCGAGACCTTTCGAAAGATACCCATCTTGAACATTTTTGACCTATATCACCCTGTTAAAAATTTAGAAAAAGCGGGATGGCAACGCAACCTGTAAGACGATTTTTACCAAAAGTTGATAGGCACTAATTTATGTCAAGGTGCAACTACATACCAATTTGTATGAAATTCTGTGCAGTAGTTCCAGAGATACAGTTGCCACAAAATTTTGTCACACACACACAGACAGACAGACATTTTCTAAAAATGGTAAAATCGTGTTCTACAGCTCTCAAAACATGTAAATCCATCAAAAACCCGAAATCGAAAATTTTTACGAATCCAATACTTTCTTCTATTGAAGATAGAAGAAAGTAAATATTTAGCTTATTAGAAAAGTCCTTTCATGAAAAAAGAGAATGAAGTATTATTTTTAATCAGGGGTGACATTTTTCTGTTGCTACCTCTAAATTCACGGTTTTTGTTAAATTATCACTCATTAGTTTATTTATTTATTTTTTAATAGAAACTTCTCATTTAGAATATTTAATTTGCATCTAAAGAAATCATAGTATAGTTAGAGGGAGAGATGAATTTATGTTTCTCTACAAAATCATGCGATTTTTTTTTTATTGTAAAGAGGTTAATGCTAGTTAAATGAGAAAAAGATCTTGAAAAAAAAAAACGAGCAAGATTAAGAAGCTATACCAATTTTAGACATAGTAGGCCGGTATCAGACGGTGGCTCATGAACGTTCGGAAGAGCATAGCTAGCAATGGAAGGAATCCCCATGCGTTTAGTATGATCATTAAGAATAACAAAATTTTTAACGAAGTATTTAATTTGATCAAGATGATCGTTAGACAAATAATTCTTAAGTTTCGAACAGGGATCTGAAGTAAGCATGGACTCAACATGGGAAATATAATCCGATTTGTTGAGCTGAATTGTTTGTCGCCCTTTGTTAGCCTTGAAGACAATTAAATTGGCAGCAGAGTTTAATTTCGAAAGGGTAGGTTTTTGAGAAAAAGTAAGGTTAGACTTTTGAGGACGATTATTAGCGGAAATAACGTTACATAAAACGAAACGAAGAGATTCTAACTATCCGGAAGAAATTTTACTATTTTTAAAGGAGTTTTCAGTGGGGGCATTCAAACTGCAAATAAGAGGTCTGGAAACACAAGCAAAATTAAGACCCAAATCGAGCACGTCACGTTGAGCACCAGTCAGCGTTTGCGAAGAGAGAATAACAGTGTTCTGAACCAGAGGGGAAGCAGTTAAAGTAACAGAATTACTCTTTAATTAAATTTCTTATTCCAGTTAGTTTGATGACGAGAAGACTGTAACACAACGTATGATAATTTTTTTTTTCTCAAAAGAAGAGAAATCATGTACGGAAATGCTTAAAAACAGATATACTGTTATTTTTTGCAGTGTAAGAATGGCAGGCTTCTCTTTTTCAAAGCATTTTTAACGTGAAAGGAAGCAGGGCGATTATATTTAATGTCAATAAAATTTGGAATTACCCGAACACGCTGGAATCTAAGAAGAAAATTTTAATGATTAAGAATGCGAGAACGTTTCAAACAAGATATTTGGAACGATTAATTTCTGACAAACTCATGAATGAACATGCAAATAATAGAAAAGAGAAGTAAAACCCAAATTAGGCGGACTTGAAACCAAAAAAGGGGGGAGTATAAAAAACACAAAAATGGAGTTAAACAATTCGAAAACAATCGGTAAAATAAAAATATTAAATGAAAGGCACAAAAAATGAGAAGAAATGGGTAGAATTTAACAAATAAAACAGTAGAAGGAGAGTGGAAAAACACGCAAAACTACTTATTTGGTGCGAGAAGCCCAAAGAAGCAACAGAAATAATAAGAAAGCACCACAGAACTGGCGTTTTAAAGTAATAAGTACACAACTTTGAATAGGTACCATAAAATGCAATAAACTCGCAACAATTGTTTCGGGACGAGAAAACACACGACCCTTCTCTTAGACTGCAAACGCTGATTGCAAACCCGCTTTCATTCCAGCACTCGTGCCTAGTTTGTTCGCCTGACGAAGGGTCGTGTGTTGTCTTGACCTGAAACATTTGTTGTGAGTTTATTGCATTTTCTGTTGTTTATTCAAAGTTCTGTACTTATTACTTTAAAATGCCAGTTCTGTGGTGCTTTCTTATTACAACCAAATGGTCCCAATTTTATTGAATTCATGACCCTTGTGTAAAAATAAGCACAAAAATGATAATCATTTTGTTTTCACCTGATACTCTTGAATACTTTTTTATACTATGATGCTGCTTGATGCTTTCTAATTATCTAAAATATAAAGAAAACAAGAAACAAGAGGCAATGAAAACTGCTCACAGCCTCTGGAAGAAGTGTTAGGTTGAAAACTATAAATACACGGTGATGGCGAAACAACATATAAAGGTGAAAAGCTTAAAATGAGTTATGAGTTTTCTTATGATTATACCCCTTAACAATCTTCCTAGTACGTTAGGATGACATTTCCGACCTTGCATTGCTACGTGATTTCGAATTGTCTTTGTGCCTCTTACATTTCCTGTAAGCTTGTCGCACAGGTAGCGAATCACCATGTATATCAATATTTTTTATTCCCCAATTGGGAGTATTTTTATTATTTTTATTTATTTCTTTTTCCCGGAGAAATATGGTAATATTACATTTTAGATTTTCCTTTCTAAATTAGAAATTCAGTTTACTTAAAAAGCGAAGGGAATACTTAAAAAAAATACAGATATGAGGCAATATTGTATATTCAGTATTTCATTACTCCAATGAAAAATGAATTGATATACAAAACACTTCATGCATATACGTAACTCCCAATCGTTAAAATATATATATATATATATATATATATATATATATATATATATACCAGTACTTTTTTTTATTTTTTAAGAATTTATTTTTTAAAGATTTTGTAGCAATTTTCTATGAATAAATTAAGCAGTAAGTTTTTTTAAAAAAAATACAAGTTTCTTGCAGCTATGTATATTTCATGAAAAATAAAAAAAATAAAAATAAAATAAAAATCAAGTTTCGTTTATTTCTATTTTGTACAACAACTGTTTGTGAAATCACAGGTTATGAAAATCCAGCGCTTTAATAGTCAGTTCATTGGATTGTGTGAAATAGTGTTCAACAAAAGACTGCCATTTGGCGCTCTTGATAATTCGTTTTATATTTTTGCAGAAGAATTCCGTCGCTTTTTGAAGCAATTGTTTCTCGTCGTGATTAACAGCCACAGCCATGAAATCGCAAAATGTATCTACACGCATCTCCCTCTCCATGAAGTCCAAGCACTCGTCTTTCAATTGATCTGCCTGACACCTGTCTGCCAATTTGTACAAGTCATATACATTTTCCACAGACATTTTACCTACTTTTCCTGTATATACAAAGTGGATGAACGATCGAAAAATGTCTGGCTCACAGTCCTCGATGGTCACTGTGCCGGTAACTTTTTCCTTCATTTCCGTGTTCAGCATCGAATTGAAATAGGGATTTCGGCCAGCCAAGATAGCCCGGTGAAGCCGGAATTCTGTGTCTTTTACTGTGATTGCCAAGTCACCGTGTTCTCCACTGTTCAAAATGGCTGTCAAGTCTTCCACAAGTTTTTGATTTGCTAAAAAATATCAAACGTAATCAAATGTTATATATATCACATAAGAAAAATATTTTATCAATAACAATTTTATGCAAATCTCTCTCTCTCTCTATATATATATACTATATATATATATATATATATTTTTTTTTTTTTTTTTTTCCAGAATATAAATTTTATAAGAAACTGGAGAGAAGTTTTCGTAAACGTGATTTTAATTTTTTACTTTCTCTTACCCATAAGGTCGAGAAAGTATTGTTTTAGGGTCAAATTTTCGAAATTAAGTTTTTGTTAGAATTACATGTTCTGAGGTCCCCTGAATATGAAAATCATGTTTTTAGCGAATGGTTTGTCTGGCTGTGTGGATGTCTGTTATCAGCATATCTCATGGATAAATAGTAGCAGAAATTCCAAACTCGGTATTCTAAATGTGTATCATATAGAGATGCTACAGTAAGCTTTTCGTTGAGATGAAGCCAATGGTTCGTGTACAAGGACACTCAAAAGTATTCAAATACATTACGTCTATGGGGAAATTGCAGGTAAGTAGAGTTTAGCACCTATAGACTGCACTAAACCAAATGAAACGAATATATATTTTTTGTATAAGAGATAGTCAACAGGAAAAAAAAATGTGTATGTAGGAGCCTCGCCTCCCCCCTGGGGGGAGGGAAGTCCCCCTTCGCGGTGAGTAAATTTTCATGATGGGTATCTTTCAAAAGAGTTTTCCAATACCTTTAAAACGAATGGTTGAACCATCGATCTGCGATAATTTAAAATAAAGTTATCGATTTTTTTCATTTAATTTTTTTTTAAATGTAATATTGAGAATAAATTCAATATATTTTTTTTTTTCTTATTATTTAGTGTTATACTATTTCTCTAATATAGAAATCGTCTGCATTATCATATAATATATTTTTTTTTAAATAATAATTTCAATAAATTATTTTTTTTTTAAACAGAATTATTTTTTAATAAACGAATTAAATTCTGTATAAATGTAGGTGCATTAATGAAACTCACACAGAACTAATTATCACATAAAACTCTTTCGAAGCCTAATTTGAATTGTTTAACACAGGTTTACATAACAGTACTCGTTATCTTACCTCTTAATCTGCAACCTCTATTTATAGTATTAAATTTGAGGGTAAGAGAAAGTCGTATTATTATTTATTTATTTTCTGGATCTTTTTTTAGTTTCTTTCTTTTGAAAGAAAACTCGAAGAAATACACTTCAAATATTTGTCCGAAATCTGACATTCCAAACTGTTGCAAACGAAAACGGACTTTTAGAACTGCCAAGATGGTTATAATTATATTTTTCCTCACTAAACAGTAGTTTATTCGTAAAGTGGATTATTGAATTGCAATAACATTTTGTATGTGAAATATATAGTTCAACTTCCACGAGTTGGCACTTCGTCCCTCCTTCTTTTCGAAGAGTTTATTTTAAGGTAGGGGTGCACAAAGTGAAAAGAATGAATGGGTGGGGAAAAAAGAAGGTTGCCATGAATTTTTACTTTTCGCCAGCTGAAATCCGTTTTGCCTATTAAAAGGGTTATATGGCAGATGCGTACATGACATTTGCGTACAAGCTAAAATTAGTGACACTTGCGTACAAGTCCAGGTGTTCAAAATGTTACAGATCTGTTTTCGAAAAATCAAGTGGCATTTCCGTACAAAATTTGTTTCGCTGTATTTTTCGTTTGTAACACAACGGGGTTGTATCCATATGTTAAACTTGAAGATAAATACTTTTATATAAATACGTGAATTTTCTCTTATGCATGTAGTCTTACGACTGACAAAGTTATGAGCTTAAGGCATATAAAAGTTACAAGCTATAATAGCCGTAGTTACTTTCTGAAATGACATTCAATTATTTATTCACTGAGTCAGGATCAATAAAGATCCTTATAAATGCTATTAAGATCTTTAAAAATATTTTTATTTCTTAAATACTTTTTTACTTTTTAACAACTCTTAATTTTTTTGTCTCCAATAAAGAAAAAAAAAGTTAAAAAAAGATATCTCTTCTTTATCAATAACGAATTGAATCATATTCCAATTCCTGAAATTATTTGTCGTTCACCTATATGCCTCACTTTCTCTCCCCCCCCCCCCCCCAAAAAAAAAAAAAAAAAAAAAAAAAAAAAATGTGTGTTTAAAAATGAAAAAAATCGATAACTTTATTTTAAATTATCGCAGATCGATGGTTCAACCATTCGTTTTAAAGGTATTGGTGAGCTCTTTTGAAAGATACCCATCATGAAAATTTACTCCCCTTCGAGGGTGGTCTTCCCCCCCAGGGGGTGAGGCGGGGCTCCTACATACACATTTTTTTTTTTCCCCAGTTGACTATCTTTATTACAAAAAACATATATTCGTTTCATTTGGTTTAGTGCAGTCCAACGAAAAGCTTACTGTAACAATCCTATATGATATACTTTTAGAATACCGAGTTTTGGATTTCTGCTACTATTTGTTCTTGAGATATGCTGATAACACAGACAGACAGTCACACAGACCATTCGCTAAAAACATGATTTTCGTATTCAGGGGACCTCAGAACATGCAGATACAACAAAAACGCACGTTCGGAAATTTGATCCTAAAACAATACTTTCTCGAGCCTGTGGGTAAGAGAAAGTAAAAAGAAAAGAAAAAAAGGAAAGAATAAAAAGAAAGAAAAAGGTTTTAATGTTTGCATCATATGGATACAACCCCTTCATGCAATGATCCTCAAATAAAGCGAAAGAAATGTTGTACGCAAGTGCCACTAGATTTTTTGAAAACACACCTGTAATATTTAACCCACCTGGACATGTACGCAAGTGCCACTGTTTTCAGCTTGTACGCAAATGTCATGTACGCATCTGTCACAACACCATTAAAAGGAGCATGTGTTGATATTTAAAAATCAATGACACATAAACTAAAAGGAAAAAAAAAAAAAAACACTTTTCAATCATGTCTGAAATTTTAATAGGCACTAATGCCTTATTTGCATAAAGAAGTTTTGAGCAATAAATTCAAAGAAGAAAAAAAAAATCGTGCTGCTTTTATGGATTATAAATTGTTGTCCACGCATTTTATTTTGTATTTCAGGAAAAAAAATAAATTTCTTTGAAAACATTTAAAAAATAAAAATGAGAAAAAGTTTTTACGCTATACTCTTTTTTTTTTTTTTTTTTTTTTTTTTTTTAGAAAAGAAAAACATTTTTAAATAAATGGGGAATTTTATTAAAATAAATTGAGCTGTACACATAATTTACAGTATTATGTACAATAGCTCTCAGAATATTTGCATACACATCAGATACGAATATGAAAGATAATTTCTTACATTATTCTTATAATGGCTTTTCATTTCTATGTATTTAGTCTAAAAAAAAAAAAAAAAAAGAGAAGAAAGAAGGAAAAGAAAAAATTTGAATTACAGGAGTGCAGTTCTTTATTTAAATTTTAAATATTTTTCTTTCTTTCTTTTTTTTTAACAATTTTATTTTATTTATTTATTTTTTAAGAGAAAGAGAGCAAAAAGAATGAAAGTTTGGTAGATTGACAGTCTTTTTTTTTTTTTTTTTTTTTTTTTTTTTTTTTAAGGTGCTAGGTCCAAATTTGACATAAGGAAATAAAAAAAAAAAGAAGTAGAGAAAAAAATGTCTGCAAACCGAAATTTTGAAATATCGTTTAGATAATCATAACATTCCTCATCGTATTAATAATTAGTTATAAAGTAACAAATATTTTTTAATGATATAACGTATTAGAAAGCCCGAAAGTTCTCCTAATTTGGAAATAAGTAAATAGATAATAAACAGTATTTTCGCCAAAATGTCGCAAAACTCGTAAAGATACCAAACCACCTCCCTTTTCACCCTCAACCGATTTCAAGGTAATAGAATCGTCGCTGCCTACGTCACGCTTGATTGACAGGGGCCAACTCGTGAAAGCCGAACTATACCCGTCAATAACAATAATATTGTCCGTATGAAAGGATGGCAAATTTAACAATGCAAATAAACTGTACAGAACTAGACGACTAGTCAATAAATGCTCAAAGTATTTACACATTGTTTATTGATTGTTTTCTTTATTAAATTTACTGTTTTTCATATGCAAACGCTGGAAAGAACGGGGTACTTAAATTCTCTTCTACGTTTGAGCAATTGTAAACTCTTTTTTATATACTACAGACTATAATGCCTACATACAAGTCTTGCTCGTTCTGACAAGTCACCAATTATTAAAAACGATTTTTTAGCAAAATATTGGATAATATAGTCGAGGGCAAAAATAGTCAAAATACAAAATGAGTCCCCTCGTCTCCCCCACTTCTTTATTTGTATCTACATTACTCCTTAAGCCAAATATATCGAAGTAATCTCTTTCATCCTCTCATCTCTTTCCCATAAAAAAGAAAAAAAAAATCAACTGTACACAATTTAAAAAACAGACAGTTATATAATATTTCAATTCTAGAAAATTGAAATTAATTGAAATTTTTATTTAACTTGTCAATTAATAATAATAATAATAACAACAACAATAATAAATGATATTTTTGCAAAGGATTGCTGGAATATGCGATCTTTTCATCAAGAATTAACAGTGTTCTTTTTTCTTTTAAAGTTGATTCACTACATATTATTCAGTACACTCCCACAGATATATACATATATAATACATTTTTGTGTGTGAATGCTGAAATATTAAAAATGATAAATGAATACTCAATAAAACGTTCTTATTTTTATTTATTTATTTATTTATTTATTTTTTATTTATTTATTTTTTTTCTAGTAACTGATAAATTCAATTAGTAGCAATTTATTTCTTCCATAAAAACTTTTGTATTTCTGAAGAAAAAGAGATCATTTCACTACTCAATACACAACAAAATATATGAGTTAATTACAAATAATTAAGAAGTATTTCATTTCTTATCTTCAAAATTCGTTTAATATATATATATATATATATATATATATATATATATTTTTTTTTTTTTTCAAAGCTATTTTTACTAAATTTGATTATTATTTCGATGCATGTGATCACATCACTACAAGTCATGAAAACTTAAATGTGACGCTTTCTTTCACCTGAATGCTGAAATGCGGCATCATTATCAGGGAGTGACTAGCACCCGAGGCCCGTGCCCTGGTCACAAAATTTTTAAGGGGTACAAAATTTTACTGATTATTAAAAATCAATCTCTCTTTCTTCCTCTTCCCCTCTAACTCGGCTGTATTTCCTTTATATGAATAAAATTTTAATAAAATATATTATTAGGAGGAATTTTATTTATTTTTGGGACACACACACACACACACACACACAAATAGAAGTTGTGCTGAAAGAGAATTTAATAAAAGAAAATCACTAGGTGAAAAGGGCAGGAGGGAAGGATCCTGATAGTTATTACAAGTTCATTCATTCTAAAGGGGCATGAAAATTTGAATGTGCCCTAGGCTCAAAATTTTGTTAGTCGGGCTCTGATCATTATGCTCCTGATAAACAAAAGCATGGCTTCAAACGATAAAATCCTGATTTAGATCAGCAAAGCTTTTTTTGCTAAAATATTCAAAATGATGACTGAATATCCAATAAAATGTTCTTATTTATTTGCAACTAAATGATTAATTCAATTAGCGGCAATTAGTGGTAGAAATTGGGAAGGAAAGGGGAGACGTCATTGTGTGTGTGTGTGTGTGTGTGTGTTTTCCTTACACATGATATCAGTTTGTGCACAGAGATGTAATGTGTTTGTTACATAGGTTATATGTATGCATGCATGTGCGGCGAGAGAGTTGCAAATTGCAGTTTTAAGAAAAGATAAGATAAAAAGGGATTGAAGGATACTTTTTTTGTGCGTAAATGCTAAAATATTCAAAATGATGACTGAATACCCAATAAAATGTTCTTATTTATTTATTTGCAACTAACTCATTAATTCAATTAGCGGCAATTGACTATATCTATAGTCAGTAAGTCAATTGGTAAACCCTTTCTGTAAGCCAGTAAAGAATTATATAATGTATATGTTTAAGGCCGGCTACTGTATAAAAAAAAAAAAAAAAAAAAAAAAAAAAAAAAGAATGAAAAGAAAAGAAGGGGGGATCAATTAACTACTAAATAACAAAATTTATGATTTAATTACAATTACTTAGAGAGTTTTAAAAGTTTTAATTAACTACTAAATAACAAAATTTATGATTTAATTACAATTACTTAGAGAGTTTTAAAAGTTTTAAATCAGTTAATAAATTTTATATACAGTAAAGTTATATAAAAATTATACAAATTAAACTTTATCTTCTCACTAAATAAGTTTCACATTTATTTAAACTCTAACTTACATTCGTTAAAAATATAACCCATGTGTAATATTAATTAAAAATAAATTCTTACTTCATCAATGCATACTTAATTTTATAAGTTTTTACTATTAGATAAATTTAACAGAAGTTTTAAATCAGTTAATAAATTTTATATAAATTAAACTAAATATAATAAAATTGAACTTTGTATTCTCACTAAATAAGTTTAACATTTATTCGAGTTTAACACAGTAATATAATTCATACTGTCTTGCTTGTATTGAATGAAACAAGTAAATACTTATATATTTTAAATAATATAAAAAAAATTAAGTTGATTATAAGATTATTTTAAAGTTTTATAATTACATAAAAACAAATTTTTTTTTATATAAAAAAATTGATATGAACTATAATAATTAAAAGGATTAGTTATATTTAAAAACTATCAGTTACTAAAAGTTATTTTGTATAAAACATTTCTATTTAAAATTTTGAAATAAATTGCATAAAAATTCAATGCATCATTTTAAATGAAAATAAACAGTTTCCTTAAAAACAGATAATACGGAATATTCCATGAGTCATAGTTATCACCTGCAACGGAAAACCCATACCCTTGATGAATCATGTGTAATATACGCTGAGGAATCGTGCCCAATAGTAATCAACACTATCTCATATAAAGATTAAGTTAAAATACAGTGAATAATTAGAAAAATGCAATAATTTTTTCACAAAGTATATCATACAACGAGTTTTAAACGACTATTTTTATATACAGTAAAGTTATAAATTTAAAAAAAATTACTATTATATAATAATATTAATTAAAAAAATACATACAAAGATATTGAGTAAAGTTATAAATTAAAAAAATGACTATCATATAATAATATTAATTTAAAAAATGCATACAAAGATATACAGTAAAGTTACAAATTTAAAAAAAAAAATGACTATCATATAATAATATTAATTTAAAAAAATCATACAATGTTTAAAATCAACAATTAAATTTTATATACATTATAATTAACTAAACTTTATGCTGTTACTATTAAACTTATCCTAACACGAAAATTTTAAAACTTTACATAAATTTTATAAGCAAAAAGTTATAAGTACATGAGTATGTTATTTAATTTAAACATTATATTGATACTACCGAAATATTATTTAACATTTATTCGAGTTTAACGCAGTAATATAATTTATACTATCTTAGTTGATTTAAATAAGAAGTTTTATATATATTGCAAAATTTTGTTTTACTCAGGTAATTTCTGAACATTTAAGTAGATTCTGTACAGTGGTAGTAGACTGTTCAAGTAGATTCATAATCAGACATGTTTAGACATGTTCAGACATGTCTAGGATGAGTCATCGTTTGATGAGTCATCAAATAGATTATACTTATTAAATTTATTTATATTGTATAAAAGTTAGGTTTATTAAATCTTTAATTAGGAGAGCATATGACAAACATGAAAGATTTACATAAAATTTACATAATTTTAATTAGAAAACTTAATTACGTGATATTTGAAGGACATACAGAAAATTTGCATAATTTTAATTAAGAAACTTAATTAAGAGTTATCTTCGCAATAGATGGTTAGGTGAGGGTAAAACCTATGACTCATCCCTTCTGCTTAAGTGAGGGGAAAACCCATTCTTCAAAACAGTCTAATCAACACGGGAGATTTATAGACCTTATCAAATCGTTAGATTTCAGTTGCAGTTTGACTCTCATCCTGCTAGCATCTCTTTAGCCGTGCGGCTTATTTTCATCGGGCAGTATGTATAGTTTCGCCGGCATATGTCGATTTTTTTTCCGCGTGTTATATTTCAATTTACCGTATAAGACAATGGAATCGTTTCGTGTAATGTCCCGTGGACTTTGAATATTTTTCACTGCGTACTGAAGGTTATTTCCGCGCGTTGTGGTAGCTGATAAGCAATCGGTGACGTCACTGATGAGAGGATGACGTCATGATCACGTGACTAGGATTTCGCTAGATAAGAATGTCTTGCATCATTCATTTTCTTCAAGTCTGCCAAGGGTGTAGACTGTGTTTTAAGGTAAGTCCCAACTTTTTCTGAAATAATGGCAATTCAGTATATAGTTAAGTCAGACACGTTATTACATGTATGTGGAATAATTTTATGTAATCTAATAACACATTCGGTGAAGTCATGCTGAGTGTATGATTTTATAACGTTAATATTGTTTCATTTAAAAAAAATTTATTTAAACAATATAAAAATATATGTGTCTAAAATCTTTACGGTGTTTTAAAGCAAAATTCAATAAGATTTTATTATTTATATATGCTTCAGACAAAACCAACTGTACAATTGTTTCTATATATTTAAAGTTTTAGGTGCATTGTAAGTTAATATCGTATAAAACTTTGGTTATTGTATTTTAATAAAAACTTTCTAACTAAAAATTTATATATACAAACTATAGAAGAAAAAAAAAATCTTAAACTAAATTATACATTATTTTTTAAGTACTCTGTAAAATTAATTACATAACTTTTTTACTCAACTGAAAAACATGAATATTTATACTGTATTAATTTACCTATAATATATTAGAGATGAGACGGGCTCAGCCCGAGCCCGGGCCCGAGCCCCCCGATCGGGCTCAAATCTTACGCAAGTCTTCGGGCTCCGGGCGGACTCGGATTCAAGCTAAAAGTTCCGTTTATTTTATTCTTCACTAACTGGAAAATGTAAAAAAAAAAAAAAAAATTATTCATTTTGAGAGCACCTTTAGTAATGCCATAATACTCATGATAGGTTATAAATCACAAAATAATCTTGCAAACCTTAGTATCTTTGACTTTCCTTTTTCTAAATAGAACTTTTTTTTTCAACGGGATGCATATTATGTCATAGTGTTATACATTAATCTTCCTCCTTCGTTATATTGGGCCTCATTATATCACTCATTTGGATAAATTTTTTGTCCCCCGATAGGCGCGTTATAAACAATAGGCTGCACTATAAATATATATTATATATATATATACATGTATACAGAGGCACAGACATTATAAATTGTTAGAATAACATTTATAGTTATTCAAACTGAGGATTGGTAATAAGAAAATTAATTTGAAAATGAAAACGGTATTTAATTTTACTATTGTGTATGCGTTGCATATGCCACTTTCAATATCGGGCTCGGGCGGGCTCGGGCTCTGATCACACAAAATTTTTCGGGCTCGGGCGGGCTCGGATTGCCAAAATAGAGCCCGAACTCACCTCTAGAGGTGTATCCTAAACTTTACTTTCTTATAATTTTGATTAGAGATTTTAATTAAAGCATGAGTCATACTTCACTTTACAATAGAAACGAAAGCATGAGTCATACTTCATTTTACAATAGAAACAAAAGGTTTATGATTATGTATAAAGGGATAAAAAACTACTTTAAGATTGTTTGGCTAAAGTTTAAATGTTAAGTGTGAAATTTACTTTATGAGTTTATATTTATAATGTGTATAAATTTTATTACCTATATAAAATTTTATCGAGTGATGTAAAACTTTCGTAATATGCTAAATTTATTTAATTGTAAAAGCTTATAAAATTTATTAGCTGTTTTAAAACTTTTAAAAAAATAATCATTTTAAAAACTAATACGTGTTCAATTTTTAATTAATGTAAAAATAAATTCATCTTGAATGTTAAATGGGAAACTTATTTAATGCATAGTGATAATATAAAATTTATTTATTGTTTCAAAGTGTATATACGACTTGCATTTTTAATGAAAGTCGAATAATTTATAAGTTGGGGTTTCAATAAATGTAAATCATCTATCGTTTTGTTTCATTCTGAGAAAATAAAAGTTTAAGTCTATCTGATGAAGGGAGAGTATCATTCGAAACGGTCGTTCCAATCTTGATGGAGGGTTTTCGAAACACATAACGTTTTATCCAATAATTATAACATACAAACCCTTTGTTTCAATGGACCCTTATTATATTTTTGTTTTAAATGAATTACCTGACACTCATCCACTAACCTTAATGTATGTTAAAAAATTAAGTGTTTAATATAGCTAACGCATGCAAACCCTATTAAGCATTTTCTTATAAAGTTTATAAACATGTTGTTACAAGGATTTTAGAAGATCAAACGATTCTATGTTTAATGCTAGGTTCGAATTCAGCTTAACAATCTACCCGTTTGTAGTTTTTCTTGGTTTTCACTAAAACTCGCTTAACTATAAGTTAGGAAGACTCGCACACAGAGCAATCCATTTATAGAACCAACAGTTAAATATTTAATGGTATAAGTTTATACTTGTAATCAATAAGTTTCAACACAACTGCATGACTCATTAACCTTGTGATTAGTGAACGATTCTATGATTAAAGCGGGAAAGTTTTGGGTTTGAATCCAACTCATCGACTTAATCGAATGGGTATTTTTCTTGGTTTTCTCTAAAACTCGCTTAAATACAGATTAGGATTCCTTAGAAAGACTCTCATGCATTTCGCTTATAGGACCCTCGTTTTATTAATCGGTCTTAAGCCTTATGAATATCCATATGTGAATGTTTATTGTATAGTAAAATTTTAAATATAGTATTGTTTTATATAAGGTGTGAACCTGATTATGTATAAATGAGTTATCGATTATGAAATACATTTATCATTACTATAATACTCACATTAAAAGATTCTCACTTATAAAATTTAGCGGTTATGCAAATTATTCAAACTCGTCACCGATGAGTCATCCTTCACGAACTTTCTCGTAAAATGTTATACATGAACAAACGAGGGGTGACTCAGCTTTTCCGAGAATTCACCCTTATCTCTAGTAGATAAGGTGTTACAACTCAACGTTTCCCATCATTCTTAGTTTGGCCGTCGTGTGAGTAGGTTGTTTTATCATGGGTTATGTTTTCCGTCCGTTGCTTAGGAGTTTTAGCCGAAAATCCCACCTGTTTTTCCGCGTATTGTATTTCGGTTTTTCCGTACCTGGATTCTTTAAGTATAATAGAATATTCCAACTCATCAACCAACCCGTTGGGATTTTTTCTTGGTTTTCTCTAAAACTGACTTAACTATAAGGCGTATATTAAAATAATATGTAGTTATTATATAAAAATCTCATACTGTCCGATCATTTATAAATAGTTAAAAAAATTATTACTTAGTTTATAACTAGATAAAATAATTGCTAAAAATAATAAGATTTTTAATTTCTAATTTTATCCTATTAAGTGATTTTAAAACCTCTTTTTAGTTTTTTCTTATAAAGTTAAAGTGATTTCAAAACCTTTCATTAAAAAATTACACTTATATTTTAGTAAAACTTTATTTATTTAATCGATTAAATGCAAAGTTTAACACTGAATGAAATATTTAAAATTTTATATATACAGGAACAATATAAAAATTTACATTTATGTGCTAGAAAAATAATTGTCTCATTAGAAGTTTAATCAGTCATTAACTAAAAACAATGAATTTCAATACAACTGCATGATTCTAGTATCATCCACTGACCTCACGGTAAGTTATTTTCACTTAGACATTCTGAGCAAATCTTATTGTAATGCATATATTAAAATAATATACAGTTATTATACAAAAAATCTCTCTTGATTTCCGATTATTTATAGATAGTTTATTACTTAGAATTATAACTTGATAAAATAATTACTAAAACAGTAAGATTTCTGTTTTTAATTTTATCCTATTAAGTGATTTTAAAACCTCTTTTTAGTTTTTTTTTCTTATAAAGGTAAAGTGATTTCAAATCTTTTCATTAAAAATTGCACTTATATTTTAGTAAAACTTTATTTATTTAATCGATTAAATGCAAAGTTTAACATTTAATGAATTATTTAAAATTTTATATATACAGGAATAATATAAAAATTTACATTTATGTGCTAGTAAAAATAATTGTCTCATTAGCTAAAAACAATGAATTTCAATACAACTGCATGATTCTAGTATCATCCACTGACCTCACGGTAAGTTATTTTCACTTAGACATTCTGAGCAAATCTTATTGTAATGGATAATTTTTTTCTTTCTGTGAAAGTGTCACCCAAATTCTCTCATAAGGATTATTGTTTAGTATTTTATTTTTAAATCATATATCCAACTTATAAAATTTAGCGGTTATGCAAATGAGTATTTTTTATTACTTATAGTTCAATCCGTATAAATAAGTTGGAAATTTTACCTTGCGATGTAATGCATATATTAAAATAATATATAGTTATTATACAAAAATCTCTCTTGCTATCTGATTATTTATAGATAGTTTATTACTTAGTTTAATAACTAGAGAAAATAATTACTAAAACAATAAGATTTCTGTTTTTAATTTTATCGTATTAAGTGATTTTAAAACCTTTCATTAAAAATTACTGTTACATTTTATTAAATCTTTGTTTATTAAATATAAAAAGCGCGACTTATCGTAAAATAATCCTGTTTTAAACCCATTATTTTCTTAGATAATTTTGAAACCACAGTTCAATATTTTAATTGTAAAGTTCAACTCTCAAATCATTATTTAAATAAATGATCTCAAACACCAAAAGTCTTCAGCCAAATAGGTATGATTCAACATTCTTATCTTTATGAGTCATCGTCTAGCGATAAAACAGTTTCTCACATTTGTGTACAAGACTGAAGGTTGCATTTCGCTAGAGGGAAATTTCTTCAGTAATTTTTAAGTAAGTTTCATAATTTATTATTACTATTTGATAATTTATTTAACTTAATATGTATCTCTACTCTCTACTCTAATAAAATTATTTGTTTATATCATAAAAATTTTATTAAAACATAACTTTTATTAAAACTTTACAAAAATTATATAAGAAAATTTTTATTGTTTCATTGAAGAGAGATAAATCAATTTAAAAAATATTTTTTATTGGTATTTACTTATAAAGAATTTTTTATTGTTACACTGCAAATGGTTTTTTTTTTTTTTTTTTTTTTTTTTTTTTTTTTTTTTGTTACACTATAAACTTTTCTTATTGTTTCACTATAAACTTTTTTGTTTAATTAAAACTAAATTTTGCATAACATATAAAACTACTTTCACAAACGAATATTTATTGCTTAAATAAAACCTACAAAAGTTTTCATTTAACTTGTGTATGTTCAGAAATTACCTGAGTAAAACTAAATTTTGCAATATATATAAAACTTCTCATTTAAATCAACTATGATAGAATAAATTATATTACTGCGTTAAACTCGAATAAATGTTAAATAATATTTCGGTAGTATCAATATAATGTTTAAATTAAATGACATACTCATGTACTTATAACATTTTGCTTATAAAATTTATGTAAAGTTTTAAAAATTTCGTGTTAGGATAAATTTAATAGTAACAGCATAAAGTTTAGTTAATTATAATGTATATAAAATTTAATTGTTGATTTTAAACATTGTACGAATTTGTTAAATTAATATTATTATATGATAGTCATTTTTTTTAAATTTATATCTTTACTGTACATCTTTGTATGCATTTTTTAAATTAATATTATTATATGATAGTCATTTTTTAAATTTATAACTTTACGGAATATCTTTGTATGCATTTTTTTAATTAATATTATTATACAATAGTATTTTTTTTAATTAATATTATTATATAATAGTAATTTTTTTTTAAATTTATAACTTTACTGTATATAAAAATAGTCGTTTAAAACTCGTTGTATGATATGCTTTGTGAAAAAATTATTGCATTTTCCTAATTACTCACTGTATTTTAACTTAATCTTTATATGAGATAGTGTTGATTACTATTAGGCACGATTCCTCAGCGTATATTACACATGATTCATCAAGGGTATGGATTTTCCGTTGCAGGTGATAACTATGACTCATGGAATATTCCGTATTATCTGTTTTTAAGGAAACTGTTTATTTTCATTTAAAATGATGCATTGAATTTTTATGCAATTTATTTCAAAATTTTAAATAGAAATGTTTCATACAAAATAACTTTTAGTAACTGATAGTTTTTAAATATAACTAATCCTTTTTATTATTATAGTTCATTTTTTTATATAAAAAATAATTTGTTTGTTTTTTATATAATTATAAAACTTTAAAACAATTTTATAATCAACTTAATTTTTTTATATTATTTAAAATATATAAGTATTTACCTGTTTCATTCAATACAAGCAAGACAGTATGAATTATATTACTGTGTTAAACTCGAATAAATGTTAAACTTATTTAGTGAAAATACAAAGTTTAATTTTATTATTAGTTTAATTTATATAAAATTTATTAACTAATTTAAAACTTCTGTTAAATTTATGTAATAGTAAAAGCTTATAAAATTTAGTATGCATTGATGAAGTAAGAATTTATTTTTAATTAATATTACACATGGGTTATATTTTTAACGAATGTAAGTTAGAGTTTAAATAAATGTGAAACTTATTTAGTGAGAAGATAAAGTTTAATTTTTATAATTTTTATATAACTTTACTGTATATAAAATTTATTAACTGATTTAAAACTTCTGCTAAATTTTTATCGATTGTAAGATAGAGTTTAAATAAATGTTAAACTTATTTAGTGAGAATATAAAGTTTAATTTATATAATTTTATTATATTTAGTTTAATTTATAATGTATATAACAGCATTTACTGGTTTTGAAACTTTTGTTTATCGTATTTGTTTAGTTACAGCATAAATAACAGTATGTGTTTTATATAATTTTTATTATATTTAGTTTCATTTACATGTTAGTAAATTTTTAAAGTGTATGTGTGTTCAATTTTTAAAGAATGTAATAATAGTATTTCTAAGTTAGAGCGTAAATAACAGTATGTGTTTTATATGTAGTTTATATGACATAACTGTATATGAAATTTATTAACTGATTAAAAACTTCTGTTAAATTTTTAACGAATGTAAGATGAAGTTTAAAGAAATGTTTAACGTATTTAGTGAGAATATAAAGTTTAATTTACATAATTTTTATTATATTTAGTTTCATTTATATGATAGTAATTTTTTAAAGTGCATGTGTGTTCAATTTTTAACGAATGTAATAATATTATTTCTAAGATAGAGCTTAAATAACAGTATGTGTTTTATATAATTTTTATTATATTTAGTTTATATAACATAACTGTGTATAAAATTTATTACCTGATTAAAAACTTCTGTTAAATTTTTAACGAATGTAAGATGAAGTTTAAAGAAATGTTAAACTTATTTAGTGAGAATATAAAGTTTAATTTACATAATTTTTATTATATTTAATTTCATTTATATGATAGTAATTTTTTAAAGTGCATGTGTGTTCAATTTTTAACGAATGTAATAATATTATTTCTAAGATAGTCTAAATAAATTTAAAAATGAAACTTATTTAGTGTTAAAATAAAGTTAGAATTTTTAATGAATGTTAAATTATTTATTATTTGTTTTGCTTTTAAATCTATGTGTTAATCCACAAAATACGAAAATTTCTATTTAATTCTGTAAAAATTTCCTAATATAAATTTACAATGACATCACTAAAAGTATGAACTCCTATTTAAATTCCTTATTTATTATCTTAACGCAATATATTTTTAATCTCTAAAAATGCTAAGTTTCTAAAATACTCATAAATTGTTACTGATGTTAATTAACTTCAGTCATTCATTGTTTCATTCAGTCAAAAATGTTAAGTCCCACCGGAAATTATTTATACTCTTCCAATGGCAACACCTAAATTTTAATGTGTATACCCTGTTTTTAATTATATAGTACTCATCAACCTTTGTTTCATTTTGTCAAATTCCCTGAAATACATAGCAAAATTTCTATTTAATTCTGTAATCAATTTATAATCCTCAAATGACAACTCTCCAAAAGTTTCTATTCTTCCGGTGGCAACACCTAAATATTAAAGTCTATACCATTCATTAAATGTTTTTAATTATATAGTACTCATCTACCTTTGTTTCAGTCAATCAACTTCCCTGTCCATCGCAAAATATGCCAAGTCCCCGAAATTGTGAAAAAAATACCAAGTCCCGAAATCTATGAAAATAACTCTAACTCCTCAAAATTCCCATTCTCCCCGATAGATGACACCACCAAACTTCCTGCGTGACTTGTGTCCTGATACACCTCCATCGTTACAACACAAAATTTCTATTCTTCCGGTGGCAACATCCCCCTCGTCCAAGATGATGACTAAGTAGTGTAAAAAGGGTGCGTTCTGCTGCACGGTGGAGGCGTAGAGGTGTAAGGGTGGTGGCGCGCCACCACCCTACGCCCCAACCGTGAAACAGAACCCCCCTTTTTACACTACTTAGGAGCGGTCCCTTGAAAAACGTATAAACGGTGCTCCACTGTATTATTTAAATATGCAAAAACAGAAGCAGTAGGAATGCTCATCCCTTTCGAATAATTACTTTTATTTTGCTTAATAACAAAATTTGTATCCCTTTTCTTAGAATTTATAATCAAATTAGAAGCCTCCCTACTCTCAACTTCTAATCTAATAAATATAAGAAGTTCTGTTAGGTTATATTGACCCCTAGAATTATGTTTTCTGTTAAATTCTAAATTCATATCGTCAGGTAATAATTTCAGAATTACTTTTCCTAAAAGCTTTCCATAAGATTCCGATACAATTCCCAAGGAATTTAAACTTCTAATATGTACATATTTCACAGGAATCATAAAGTGTTCTTATCGCTTTAATATTATAAAGTTTTTAACAGGTTTAAGGTTCAAGAGTTTATTCATGTGAAAAGAAATTACCAAATCTGTAAGACCAAATCTTTCTTTAATCAATTTAATAGATTCATCATAATTTTCATCGGAAAGTGAAAAACCAGGCTCCAAGTAAAGGTTTAAGATACGTAAAATTTTTCACTTTCGTCAACACAGAATTATTTCCGATAGCATTTTCAAATTAATTAAAAAGCTCTAAAAATAAACTAGGTTCACCTACCTTTCTATCAGAATTTTAGGCAATCGAATTTTACTATTGTTTTCAACTTTATTTTCGGCAGTGGGGTCACTTATTGAATCGTTACTATAATTTCAGAATTTAATTTAATTTTCTTCTGTGCTCTAAAAATACATAAATTAATTTTTTCCTCATATTCTATCACCGAATCACATTCTTTTTCAATTTCAGATTAATTACCTTTAAAGCAATTTAAAATTTTTATAGTTAATTATTTTTAAATCGGATTGTTTAGAATTTAACAATAAAAGATTTTCCTCAACTATATTTTTATCAAAAGTTTCATTTTTTATTTCCGATTCCAAAATATTTATTAATTTTGAAACATACTGCCGCAAAGTTTTCCTCTCGAATTTAAGTTTCACAAATTCTTCAGTCATATTAACAAAAAAGAACAAAAATCTAATGATAGAAAAAATAAAATTAAAAATGAGCTTACCTTATTTTTTCAAATAATAAAAACGAATTTAATATTTATAAATCGCTCATATTGCCAAGATCCTATTAATTGTCGATGCAGATAAATTCTATCAATGAATATATTTATTTTTAAAGCACATATGATCTCATTAAAAGGCAATATTCTTAAATACTTCATGCGTCTTGTCAAAAAATAAAAATAACACATTCCACATATATGAAATATAAACATCATTATTTAAGAGCTTCCGTTTTGAAATCCAAATCCGCTTTTATTCAAATGATAAATACTTTAATTATCAAGTTATCATATTCGAACATCTTTAAACTTTAATTCAAGAATGGAGAACTTCGTAATGCTCAATAAAATTCTAAAACAAAAACTACTGAGATTAGATGTTGCCATTCTACCAAAACATAAAAGTTCAAAACATAGATGCTATAACTTGTAGAGAAATTATCGTCTGACAAAATATTTCTAACACGTATAATTTAAATTGTGACTCTGGAAGAAATAGTTCCATGTCATCCGTAAATTCTAGCCCCCTTAGAAAGCGAGTTCTAGAAACGCATATTAGAATTCTAGAGCATTTGTCAATATTATCGAAGTCACACTTACTTAAAAATCTCTGCAAATAAATGCGAACAAAGCAGGTGAGTTTTGGCAACTATAATTCGAATTTACAATTACCAAATTCTAGAAGTCAAGCGAGTTCTCGCAGTACAAAGGATTCATATTACCCATAAAATTCATAATATTGTTTCCCTATCTAGAAATGTATAGACTAGAAATTTTCAATTATTTCGCCTATTCAGTTTATTGGTTACCTTATACGCATAGTTCGTTAATCTATATTTCTAGTTTAGGGAGTTAGAAATTAACTACTTATTTTTTTCTAGAGAAATGTGGTACATATTTTTTTTTTTCCTCCCAACTGTGAATTTTCAGAAAGTAAAAACAAAATTTTAAAATATACATTAGATGATGAGCAGTTATGGAAGCAAATTTTCCCATAGAATAAGATTCGTCAAAAGCTTATTGTCCGCTCTTAAAAAATTTTGCGAGTTGGCAAACTTATCCCTATGCGCATTGGTTAGCTAGCCCCGGTCTATTCTACTTAACTTTTTAAAAAGTACACGCCCAAGTAAAATGTTAGTACTTGGAGCTATTAAAAAAATAAAGAAAGTACAGAAATTCAGTACAGTTTGCATGTTACAAAGTATCCGGTTTTTATAGAAGTAAAATTACAGATAAAAGGAATGAGATACCTTTTTCTCTCAGTTCTGCACACTGATGGTCATCCCATTTCCGTTTACAAGTGGAGCATCGTATATTCAGACACATTTCTTCATGAATAGAGATATGTAGAGTGTGAAAACGACTTTTGCAGTAAGAACATTCTGTCTCCGTAAATGTATTATCTAAAATAAACAAAATACTTTTTAATAGACATCCCATAACTGCAACATACTTCAATATAATTTTTTTTTAACGATTCAAATGGTGAAAACAATTAAAAAGTTACATTTGAACTAGAATATGAAGCTCGAAATCGAATATTTATAAATTTGTTTATAACCAGTCATACTCTAACATTTTAAAACTGATTTTATCATGTTTACTGTAACTCTGAGATACTATACAATCACATTCAGTTACATGGGAAATAAATAAATAATATGTGTTCGCTTCGGGCACACACGTACGCCCAAAGAGGACAGACTATACAAAAGCACATCCATAAATGCTATTACGCGGTAGTATCCATTGAATATGTCAAGCAGTCGATGGACTTGTAGTATTGTGGGAGTAAAAGGACAAGAGTTTTGCACGGGCACGGCCCTGTCCAACCTGGCTAGCAGGGCTTGTGGCGATTTTTTCTATTTGCTGTCGAGCCGGGACGGGTCCGGGCTAATATATATATATATATATATATATATATGCAGTCTCCCTCGGACTAGGCCAGGCTTCTTTTTTCTTTCTTTCTTTTTTTTTTTTTTTTCTATGTATACTCGATCCGGGCCAGGCCTGGATTAATTTTCTTCCTAATTTTCTGGTTAATTAACGAAAAAGGCAAATGATAAAATATTTTTTCAGAATTTTTTTTTACATAATTTTATAGGTTAGTATGCCGCAGGAAATTTTGTTTTGTTAAGAAATGCGTATAATTTCAACTTAAATGTCTGTCAATCTATCTGTTCGTAATCTGATTTTCCGCAAATATTTTTAGCATGCCTCGAAATTCGTATGTTTTATTAAAAGTAACAATAGCAGGTTTTCTATTCAAAATAGCATGCATGCCACTATTAGTTTGCACACATGTACCAACAAAAGACATTAGACACGTTACTGTTTATGAGGCTTTATGTTGTGTGGTTCGTAGAGTCTAGGTGCTATGTGTGCTATGTCGGATCTAAAAATCATTCCTCTTTTCTTTCGTTACTTTTCAGGCCACTGGATAAAATTAGCACCATTTTTTGGATGTCATCATCATTCCATCAGGATATCACCATCATGACCATCTTTTACACTGAAAATCGTTAGATTAGCATTAACGTTTTGTTCACCGAATCAAATAGAAAAACTCGGATTCATTGTGGCACATAAGTGGAAATGAATGAAAAGGCATTTTTTATAATATTAACCTTTTTTTTTTTTTTTCACCTTCCTATGCTGTGTTTGATGAATACTAACATTTTCGATTTGACTTTCTACCTGTCTTTGTGCCTTCTGTACGTCCATTTTAAAGAAATTCTTTTTATATGTAATTGTTTTTTTAAAGGACATAATTTTGTAAAAAAGACATTCTATGGCTGGGCTGTATAAGGCTTGGCTGTATAAAACTTCTGCAAAACAAATACTAAAAAACTTTTTTTCATGAAAACGCATGCTTTTTTGTTTCTTTGTTAATTTTCATTTTCATTTTCATTTTTTTTTTTTTTTTTTTTTTTCCCTTAATCGAGGGGGGCAAGATGGGTCGGGTCTGAAAATTTTGGCCCGTGCAGACTATTAAAATAGCCAGCCACAAATGATAATCGCAACTGACAAATTTCGAAATCGAGGTAAGATGATTGCAGATTTCATTATTATTAAATTATCGATTTGAACTCTTTTTGTAATTCATACCTGATTTCTATTCCAATGATACAGTCTCGGATGCTTTTTTTTTCCTTTCTTTCTTAAAAAAAAAAAAAAAAAAAAAAAAAAAAAATATTTTCTCCTTTTACGCAGAAGAGCCTGCTTTCCTTATTATATTGAGTATTGGTTGTGTTTATAACATTTCAAAGCAATTTTCTCCTTACTTAATCATGACTATGTATAACAAAAAGTACTTATAATGATAATAATAATAAAGACAAATTATTTTCTCCCTTTACGAAAAAGGGCCTGCTTTTTCTATTTATGTTGAGTATTGGTTGTGTTTATACATTTTAAAGTAATTTTTTCCTTATTTAATCATGACTATGTATAACAAAAAGTTACTTTTAAAAAAGTTCTTATAATAATAATAATAATAATAAAGGCATATTATTTTCGCCCTTTACGCAAAAGGGCCTGCTTTTTCTATTTAACTTGAGTATTGCTTGTGTTTATAGATTTTAAAGTATTTTTTCCTTATTTAATCAGAGACTCCAACATCCTAATTAATATTCCGTAGTGTTGTTAGTCACGCCCTTTTTCACACACCAGTAAATTTTTAGAGCAATAGTCTCCAAATTCAGTTACGATTAAATAAGAAGAAAAGTACTCTAAAATGATACTGGTGTGAATAAAAAGGCGGGGCTAACAATACTACGGAATATTAATTAGTATGTTGGAGTCTCTGATTTAATCATGACTATGTATTAAAAAAAAGTTACTCTTAAAAAAAGTTCTTATAATAATATTAATAAAGGCAAATTATTTTCTCCCTTTACGCAAAAGGGCCTGATTTTTCTATTTATCTTGAGTATTGCTTGTGTTTATACATTTTAAAGTAATTTTTTCCTTATTTAATCATGACTATGTATTTAAAAAAAAATGTTCTTATAATAGTAATAATAATAATAATAAAGGCAAATTATTTTCTCCCTTTACGTAAAAGGGCCTGCTTTTTCTATTTATCTTGAGTATTGGTTATGTTTATACATTTTAAAGCAATTTTTTCCTTATTTAATCATGACTATGTATTAAAAAAAAGTTACTCTTAAAAAAAGTTCTTATAATAATAATAAAGGCAAATTATTTTCTCCCTTTACGCAAAAGGGCCTGGTTACTTTAAAAAAAAGTTCTTATAATAATAATAATAAAAACATATTATTTTCTCCCTTTACGCAAAAGGGCCTGATTTTTCTATTTATCTTGAGTATTGCTTGTGTTTATACATTTTAAAGTAATTTTTTCCTTATTTAATCATGACTATGTATTTAAAAAAATGTTCTTATAATAATAATAATAAAAGCATATTATTTTCTCCCTTTACGTAAAAGGGCCTGCTTTTCTATTTATCTTGAGTATTGGTTATGTTTATACATTTTAAAGCAATTTTTTCCCTATTTAATCATGACTATGTATAAAAAAAAAAAAAAAATACTCTTAAAAAAAGTTTAAAAAAAAAAAAAAGAGAGAGAGAGAGTATTGGCAAAGCTCTGCAAAATTTCGAAAAAGCTGAAATCTGATTCAAGCCAACCATTTGCTCTAAATAAACGATTTTTTTTTTCTTTTCCCCTTCTTTTAAGCTTCCAAATTATGTTTAATAGAACAAGGGAACTTGAAAATCTTGAAAATGAATGCAAATGATAACATACAAATAGTTATTATAAACTGTGCAAATCTATAAAATGCATTTAAAATAATACTATCATATACTTTTTCCAAACATTTACTAGACTTTTCAAAAATTTAATTTTTTTTTTTTTTTTTTTTTTTTTTTCGGTATAAAATTTCGAGAAAAAAATATATATACTCTAAGGGCCATATTCACCAACTTCTTAACACTCGGATTAAACCTCGGATTAGCGGTAATCGCTCGATTATAGGAAAATCGGTATTCTCCAACGAAAATCCGCAGTTCACCGGCTACTTTAACACTTCATTTTTGATCCTGGAATATCGGAGAATTAACAGAGATAATTCTCGGATCTTTTCGAAACGCATGAGCTTTCCGCAACTCAGCTTCGTAAACAAGTAACAAACATGGCTGACGTTGACGATCTATTCTCACTAGATGATACTGAAAGCTTAGAACTATTGGAAGCATTTGAAAGAAGGAAAAGGGCGGTGCATTAAATGATTTGGTTTCTTTGGATAATGCTGCATTTCAATATCCCTATCGATTAAATAAAGATTCCGTGGAATTTCTAATAGGAATGTTAGATAATAGGCTGTCATCTGCCACAGAAAAGAATAATGCATTAACTTCGGCAGAAAAAAATAATAGCTTTAAGATTCTCTTAATCATAACAATCAAAATTTTAAATCGTAGCGTAAATAGTTGTCGTCTGCGTGATTATTCTTTTTAAAAAATTTCTAAAGTAAAATTGTTTCTTAATCCGTGCGTAAACAAAAGCGAAGTAAACAAGAGTATAAGTGTTGCCAATTTGCTTTTTACGCTTTCTAATCTTCTAATCCGATTGATTAGTTAATTGAAGCCGAATGGTGAATAAATGCTATCATCGTTCTTGGCCAATTAAAACGAAGCTTTCATTTATCTTCTAGTTAATCCATGGATCACGTAATCGGCTGATGGTATTCACCATGGGTCTCTAAGCTGCACTCGTGAATATCGTCTTTTAAAGGGATTGCGAAAAGGGCCAAAGAAAGCGAATAAAACTGTTGGGGAATCTTTTAGTGCTGTGGTTGAAACAGTCTCGCTTTCTCGTTGTTCTTTATAAAGAGCTTGATCGATGGCGGATGGCACATGAATTGGCGATTACTCGATCGATAGTACGAAAAATTCAGCGATCCTTTTTTAAATGATATCCGGAAGATTCACATTCACATGGTGCAAATGCCTCAACCTCAAGACTATCAAACACGCTCAGAATTTCCTTGTCGACTTTTTTTTATGTTGATGAAGCGTGTTCTTGGAAAATTCTATGGTCAGATGAGGGTACAACTATAGTATTTCCCCACAACTGAATTTGGTGATTTTTCTTTGGCGCCGATTTGAACGATAACGATGTCGTTCTGAACTGTTTGCGATATAATATGGCAGCCTGCATGCTATTTATTTTGGATTTATGATTTTATGATTTATAATTTAGCTTATGATTTTATCATTAATGCTATATGATTTTTAGATTTATGATTTAGCCATAATCGCCAAAAAGAAATCTCCAAATTCAGCTGTGGGGAAATACTATAGTTGTTCCCTGATGAGTCGCACTTATCTTTAGACAGAGCTGTGAATAATTAAAATTGCCACATATGGGTGCTTCATCTCCTAATGTCCTGCACCAACAATCACTGCATTCTGATTACGAGACTGCATGGTGTGGATTTACTGCGCCTTTTATCCTCGGTCCAGGGCTGTAATCAGAGGGGTGAGAAGGGGGCTGAGTCACCTCTAGCAAACTCTTCAGCCTTCATGGCATTGCTTTTCTTTTAATTTTAAATTCACTATTTTATTCTAATAGAGCTTTCCTGGCACATATTGTTTAAGAAAAAATACTTTTTCTCAATCTTTTCCCCAAAATATAAAGTCATTTAATGTTTAAATTATCCTAAGATGACAAACCTTTGGTTAGCATAGTTGGTGTGGGGAAGAAGGAGGAGGGTTAGGGCTATATTCAAAAGAGCCATGACTAAAGGCGCGTACAAATATTAGCGATTTCAGTGCGGCAAAGGCGGCCTCCGTTCAAATCCCTTTGATGTGCGATTTATGAGTCGCCGTGAAGCTGCACTGTTAAAAATTTCAACAGAAAACTCTGTGTGATCTATTATCTTAAGTCTTAGGTAAAATTACAGAGAAAAATAAAACAGAGATGATAAAAAACTTATTTTATACATTCATTTTAATAACTAATATTAATTTAATTAATTATTGGTGAAAATATGTTTCGGACTTGGAATGCTTTTTCTAAAGTAGAAACAGTCATTTTTAATTTTAATTAAAAAATTAAATAATAAAATTAGGTAAAAATACCGAATAAAGTTTGGGAATCTTGATTATTTACTTTTAACTAAGAATTACTGTAAATTCACAGAGGCTCTGGATAAATATTTACACTAAATTTACAGAAATTTGTAACAGTGTGGAAGAGCCATTTTCTCGGGCACACATCAACTGCTCTTACGTTAATCCCCCTATTGTTAAAAATGCATCAATTGCGCTCGCGAGAAAAATTACTGATAACGTTCATTGTCATCCCCCCTCCATGTATATCGGAAGGTAACGAATAATATTTTCTAGGAAGGAAAATATTCTTTACTTATTCTCGTGGTATCTCCTGGGTGACGCTAATAGGCTCCAATAAATTCGAACAAGAGCAATTTAAAAAAATATTTGCATTATTTTATTTATTTAAAGAAATATTTATATTACACAAATAAAACTTGTCTAATAAATAAAAGCAAATAAATACACAAATAAAAGCAAGTCTTGCTTTTATTTGTGTTTTTTGCACCTGATGAAGAAAGGCCACCTCCTTTCAAAACCGGTTGTGCTGGATTGCATTTTATGGTGTATGAAGAAGTTTTAAAGTTTAAATATTGAACACACACTAGATTTTTATTTAGTTTTGATTTTTCATACCCGTAATGTTTTCAAAATATTTTCACATTTAAATGAAACATACGTACTTCAAAAATATCCGAAAATCTCATGCCATCAATAACTTATGATAGAATAAGCTGAACAATTTGTTCTGGTATGCAAAATATTTTTTGAAAAAAAAAAAAAAAAAATCCTGAAAAGCTTTCAAAAAATTAAAACAAACAAATATTAATGATTATCAGAAAGCTTTATCGACAAATTATGCAAATTTGAATAGTCAAAGTCATTTAGAATTTGTTTTCTGCTTTAAGGTTTTCTGAAAAACCTACAAGCGCAATTGATGCGTTTATGCTTTTGGGGGGGGGGAGGGGATATGATCTCGGTGCAACTAATGCCTATGAGGACGAAGGTTCTAAGCGCAATTGAGTAGTGCCTCATATTCTTAAGCGCAACTCAATAACACCTATTTTCTCCTCTGACAAACCTCCTACTGAGATAACTGGCATGGGGAACTTGGGTCACTTTTGTAAAATTCCTAAACGAGCAATAAAAAGTAATGTCTTTCATTGTAAACATGTCCTAAAGTTCAAGGTAACTTTCTGACAATGGATAATTTATGACTTTCTCGCTCTGCTTCGGTCGCTAGTATTTGTACGCAGCTTTAACGATCAAGTTTTGGAAAATGTCTTAGTCGGCCATCTTTTTATCACAGGCAAAAAAGACAGGGAAGGGTTTTTAATTTATTTTTTCTGCAGTGAGTCTGCCGTCTGCAACTATTTAATTCGAGTGATGGGGTGGTGGGTGCTCGAACATCAGAGAAAATATATTTGTGGCTCTTTGCCGTCGTATCCTTAGAACATTCTTCCTCAAAATTCGCACTGGCCTTTTGGTATGCACCTGTTAGTCTGTTAGAAATTTGAAAGTAACGCTCACCTCCGAATTTTATAAAAAGGTTTGTCCTTTCGCACAGCGCAGCCCAACTAGGAGACGATATAGCTTTTTTCAAATCTAGGCCTGAATCTTTCCGCAGAATAGGACAGGGGACTGACTTTTAAAAATGTGTCTTTTACTATTCGTTCAAGTTAAACTTATAATAAAAGTAAACAATAGCACACGTGATTTTATGACATGAATAATATCTCTGATCAACACCAGCTGCTATTTTCATATTTTGTTAAGTCACACTATCCAAAATTGCAAGTAAAATTTGAGTAAATGTTTTCTTTACGTCACACTACCTCTTTGCGCAAATTTTCACTCACTTGGATACTATAATACTATGTTTTGGATAGCGTGATGCAAAAGATAAATCAATTTATTGAAATAAATAATTTTAATTTATAATGCAAACTCAGTGAAAGTATAATTTATTTGACAGTATATTTGAAAATTAAAAGCACTGTTTTATTGTGTAAATATACTTTATTAGAGAAAACAAAAGGAATTTTAATGGAATCTAAAAACAAATCTTTTAAAATGACACCGAGGCGCCACTGGAATTTTTATGTCATTCCTTTTAAAACTGTTATTTTGAATTTGAAATGTGAATGAAAAAGCATCAGTGACTAAATTTTATATATCTGTCTGATCTTGAAGCTAAAGATATTACGTTTCCATTATAAATATAAATAAAAATAAAAAGTAAATCATCAAATAAGAACATCTATGTATATTTTAACTAATTGCAAAGCATCACTTAAAATTTGACATCATTATTTTTAAGACTCATATTTCAAATTCTTATAGTCATAAAGTAGCGGCGTCACAAACTTTTAAGCCGTTAAGGGCTTTTTGTACTGATTCATATAACAGCATACTTCCCTGTAATATTTATGAATTGAATATTATATTAGGTTTGTACAATAAAATATGTATTCAGGCAACAATTCTTATGATAATTAGAAATCACTACAGAACTGGCGTTTTCAAGTAATAAGTACAAACTTTGAATAAACACCATAAAAGGCAACAAATTCGCAACAATTGTTTCGGGTCGAAAGAAAACACAACACTTCGAAAAAAGGCGAACACGACCCAGGACCCAAGCGAAAAAGTAGATACGAGTGCTGCAATCAAAGCGGCAACTCAATCAAGCGTTGCCGCTTAGATCGCAGCATTTGTACCTACTTTTCAATAAGTGAAAAAAGTAAGTCAAAAAGCACAGCATAAGAACAACAACATCATAAAGCAGTTGTTCTGGGTTTGTGCAATTTATGTGTTTTTAACAATATTTTTAATAATTAGGAGAGACTGGGGCACAGTGGACCACTTTTACAATTTTAATTTTTTTTTCACCAAAAATAAAAAAGCAAGGTACCTGAAAAAATTAGCAAACATTCTTTGAACCTTTCTTGACATGCCGGGGCACAGTGGTTCACAACCCGGGGTACAGTGGACCAAACTCTGTTGTTCATGTTTAATTAATATAAATTACTCATTTTTTTTCTTTCTAAAATTAGTTTCTTATGCAATTCTTATCTAAGTAACATAATTCAAACATTTTCATGAAATAAAATTATCAAAATTTAAAGGAATAATAATAAAAAAAAAAAGAAATCAAATTAGAGTAAGAATTCTATATCAGATTTCCTTTGTCTTTTACGTGCCATCACAAAAAAACAATAAGATATATTTTTAATTTGTTTATTAATGTTATATAGTTACAAAAATTATGAAACATAATTAAACATTATGTTACTGTTACTATTCAAACATTTTTATTAATTATTTTGAGATATTAATATTTTACATTATATTTGTGAGATAGGTTTAACTAAAGTTATTCTACTTTTATCTTTTACAGGTTGTTTCTAAAAACAACAGCAATAAATTTATATAACCTACTATTTATTATATCACATAATCATCTTATTTATTTTTTTAATATTAAACAATTCGAATAGTTATTAAATTTAGATATTCATAATTATTATACTACTATTCAACTATTTTCCTTTATCAGAAATTTATTTTATTATAATATTAAGATTATTATTTTTTTTATTAATTATTTTGAGTCACATTATATTTGTACATATATGTAAATTCAACTAAAATAAATAATGTATTAAATATAATTTGGAGTTTTAGGCACATTGGAAGGTGGTCCACTGTGCCCCGTGTCCAAACAAAACAAATAATAATATTAAAATTTTATATAGACTATAAATATGCTAATAATTTTTATAAATTTAAAAAACAGCACTATCTTAGCTTTTCTTAACAACTATCCAACACTTGTAGTCAATAGTTCTGCCCTGATAAAATTTAAAAAAACTTCAAACTTGCAAATCCTTTGACTAGTTAAGGAAATACCCAATAAAGTTTCAGCTATTTTTACAAAATAACGTACATTTTTTTTATGCTTTATTGTTGTTTTATGATTGAAACTCTAGTGTTACAAATGCTGTATTCCCAATTCCCCTGTCCTTTCAGTGCATTACAAAAGAAATTAAAATAACATTATTCTTGCAGCAATGTGAAAATAGAAAATTAGGCAATGATTTTTTTTTCTCTTTCTTTCCTACTTTCTTCTTCTGCTTCTTCTTTTTTTTTTTTTTGCCGCGAAAAAGGTAGAAAAATATTGCTCTCCTGCCGGAATCACATTGAAAGAAAGGGTAACTATTCCAAACAATTGCAAGTGGAGTACTAAAGAAAAACGAAAACAGAACTGACAAGATTTATGATCCTAAAATTTAAATTTTGTCTTTTACTTTACTGTAATTAAGAAAGATTATTTCCTAATTTTCAAAATTACTTTTCGAAATCCGAAATGTTTTATCGAAGATGTATCCCTCATATCATTTCGATTATTTTGAAAGAGCCTTACCTCCATCATCCGTGATTCTAGAGCAGCAATAAATGGTACAGACAACAGTCAGGGCACCAGACGACAAAAGGATGGATTGTTTTTCTAGAACATCAGATCTGCTGAATAGCATATTTTTTTGGCAATCATTGTCACGGATTCCTTGAAAAATATCTGAAGATTGTCTCTCATTATCCTTCTTTCCATCACCTGTTTTTAAGGCAATAGACCACAACAGACTTTTGGTAGAACCAGGAAATTTTCGGTGAAGACGAACATCAAGAAAAGACGGTGACATCATCGGGTACATCACCATATACCAGGGTTCTTCACCAAAATAAAAAGTGGAACTTGTTAGGCGTACATCGGATATCGAAAAAAAGTCGTTTATTCTCCACTCGAACACATATTGTGTTTTTGTAAATTTTTGCACTTTGCTGATGTTAGACGACATGATAAAAAAATTGTGCTACTTCAGATTCACTTTTACTTATTTCACTTTCATTCAATTTTTCAGTTGATGACCTGAAAGAATAAAACATTCTGTAAGTGTGATTAAAGTTCAAAATTAAATTTCACAAGTTGCACAAACTATTTTTTTTATTCAAATACTTTTTTATTGTTTAGAATCAAGTAATTTTAGAATAAGTAAAACATATGGTGCTGGTATTCGGTTTAAGGAAAACGTCTACACAGGAATTTGGGCCTAAAGTAAAATGCACTCTACGGAGGTCGTTCTAAAATTCTTAGCCCGTATTTTCTTGTATTTCAGAGAAAACCCCGGAAAACTCCGAACCCCTAAATCGACGTACGCGACTTGGGATCGAATCCGGCACTTCCCTTCTACGAAATTTGAGCGGAGAAAAAGAATAATGCTTTAATTTTATATATTTTGAAAAGATAAGACATATTATTTAGCTAATAAAAATAATACGTTTTACTATATAACGAAAATCGAAAATTCTACACTAAACTGAAAAAAAAAATAATAATAATAATTAATAATAGATAAATAATAATAATAATAATAATACCTTGATTTTCCCAAAGATATTCCTGACCTCACATCAAGGGTGCAAGAGTTTCCGTCTCAATTCAAAACACTTATACCAGTATATATTTACCAATAATTTATATCATATTTGCGCAGCAATTTATTTCGATTGAACATCATAGAAATTATTGATAAGGAGTACTGGTGGGAGTAATTTTATTTTGAGACTGTACTCTTCCACCCCTGCCTCACATCAGAATATTCATCCGTTAATTAAAGTTCTTTCATCAAATTTCAAAAATTTATTTTATTATCTGAAATTTATGGTGTGCAATAATCACATGACTTATATAACCACTGTTAGCATGCATTTTACTGATATGCCAACAACAAATTCCTTAGTTGCCATTAAGAACACTGAAAGTTAGATTCTCTCATTTAATCAAATTACTCTTTTTTTTTTTTTTTTTTTTTTTTAACTTTTTCTTACTTATATGTTTTGTAGACAAAATATTGCTTTCGGGTCAAATGTTCGAAACTGAGTTTGAGTCATATTTACACGTTTTGAGGTTCCTTGAATCCGAAAAATATGCTTTTAGAGGTTGGTCTGTGTGTGCGTCTTTTATCAACAGCATATCTTAAGAACAATCTGCAGCAGGCAGTTCAAATTCGTTATTATAAATTTACAACATGTATAGACATGCTACACTAAACTTTTTAATGATATCGAGGAAAGGGTTTATGTAGAGGAGCGTCCAAGAGAATTCAAATACATTTATTTCGTCTATGGCCTAAATTACAGTTAAATGCAGTTTAACATCTATAGGCTGCACTCAGGGACCGATTTACTCAGTTGGAGGCCCAGGGCACTCATGTTCAAGGGGCCCCTTTTCCTCGTACTTTAATATTACAACAAACAAAACAAACCGCATATTTTTGATTCACGTGTCTAAAAATTTTCTCCACTTTTCATTTTATTGGTAAGACTTAACTAGATCCGATGCTTGTCTATCGGATCAATGTACATCGCACCCGAGTATCTGCACTGTGGTGCGGACCTCGGATTTAGTTAGCCTTAGTAAGACTTTGGAATGCAGTATCGGTAGTATGCAGTTGTATTTGCGTTTAGCAAAAGTATTGCAATTTTTTCAATGAACTGACAGTTTCCTTGAAAGATTATACCGCTGATTTATGTAACAGCGCATTAATGCCTCCATCTATCGACGAAAAACAAAAAGCAATGATCATTATAGCAAAAATTGGAAATTTTTCATTTTAACTATTTTTTAAATGTATGATTGAATTTCTTGGAGGCCCCCTCAGTGAGAGGGCCCAGGGCACATGCCCCGAATGCCCTGCCTTAAATCAGGCACTGGCTGCACTAAACCAAACAAAACGAATATATGCATTTTATATGCATAAAAACATGTCTCTTATAGAATATGACAAGAAAATAAGTCACTATTCTTTTACAAGGCTAACCAAAACAACTAGAATATAGTGAGACTATGCTCGGAAATTTATAGAAGTGCATTTAACGTTGTGTTGTGTATTTGTATTACAAATATAAGACAAAATTATTAAAGTGCACAGTATAATGTGCACACTCTATAACAAAATAGATACACCAAGAAGGAGTAATGCAAACTGGACACAAATTGACATGCATACAGATTTCGATGGAAAATGCAAAATTTTAAAGTTTGGCTGCCGTCGAATGAGCATGTGACGTTGCAGCGCATCTTAACTGCGCAATTCGCAGAATATTAAAAATGAAAATTTTTGATTTCCAGGTCATAAATTCATCGAGAATTTCATTCCGTCTACTCTCATAGATAGTAACTATGCTTCGCATACAGGTGCGCAAGCAATATGCGCAGATGACTGCATTTGAGAGAGGCATTTGAGCATTTCAAAAATATTTCCGGTGAACACTATATCTATATATATATGTGTGTGTGTGTTTTTATATGTTATATATTCAGCGCTAGGTTTTCCTACATAATTACAAATTTTCAGGTTCTCTGAATATAAAATTTAAGTTTTTAATGGTTGATCTTTGTGTAGGTTTCTTAACACCGTAATTAAAAAAAAAAAGGTGCAAACAGTTCTAATGTTGTATTTTGAAATTCATATCAGGTTGTTACTTGAAACGCTTGTTTAAAATTGATGAGTTTCTAGGAATGGTGCAGTTGAAAGTTGTATGAATAATTTCGAATGAACTTTTAAATTTAATAACAGCTTTGAATTCTAGAAAAAATTTAAGTACAAAATATAAACGGTTGAATTTGAGTGACGATCACCCCCTCCCGCCTCCCACAGAAATATTTATCAAATAAAACTATTTCTGAACCTAGTTCAATTATCATAGACGTTGGTTTCTATCGTGTATTCCCAAATTTCACAAGCTCAAGTGATCGATGAAGATTAATAGTTTTTTTGCCCTCCTCTGTAAAGAGATAAAGGATTTTTAACGGAGAAGAAATTGTCCCTTTATTTTCTTCTTTTAAAACTACAGAAAACCCCTTAAAATGATTTTCAGGTGCGTTGTGGTGTTCTTAGAAAAAGGACAACAGATAAGAGAAGGATAAAAGACACGAGTTATTTCTAGTTTGAGACCATATACATTTTTCAAGGAAATGACATAAAACGATATTTAAAAAGACTTAAAATCAAAATATACGTGTTTATGTTTATGTTTATTTTAATTAATTATTTAATTTATTTATTTATATTAAAGATAGTAAATAAATTTTAAAATAAAAGTACTAATTATGATTGCTTAACTTGAACACGAATAAAAATATATTATTAATAAATATTAAACATTAAAGATAGGCATTAATTGCAAAATAACTTTAATAAACAAATATCTGAATCACTGATTTTCTATGGGTATTAAATTTAGCATTACGAATGAAGTTTTTGCTTTTTTTCTCCTTAGAGCGACGTAAAAAGAATAATAATAATAAACATAATCATGAAATTTCTCACAAAATTTAAGATAATTAATATCTGAAGAAATAAGAAATAAGGACTTAAGCAGAAAGTTTGCTAATACTAGAAAAGAGAGAGAAAAAAAAAAAAAGATTTATAGTCGATATTCGAATCGTATAAACCAAACAATTTTGTATTATAATCAATAGGAAAGAATTTTAACTATACCTGTACAAAATAGATATATAAAACGTAAAAGACTAATAAATGAAAAATGTAGAAACGGTATTTAACTGCGTATAAATATACGCAGTAATCTTTTTTTTTTTTTTGTTGTTGTTTGTTTGTTTCCTTTCAAGACAGACAGGACTAAAAGGCATACATATTAAGACTGTCACTCTTAAATATTGTTGAAAATGTTTAAAATGCTTAACACGAATGAAAATGCAGTCTTCAGATTTTAACTGCAATCTTTAATAGATCTGAACATTTTTATGCAGCCCTGACAATCTCGATGTTAACCATACCATATTGTATACAAAGCATTATTTTAGTATTACTAACATTAAATGTTGATTTCTTTATGATTTTTAAGGTAGTAAGTTATTTAAATGGGGTTTATAAAAATCTGTTTTAAAACGCAATACATTTTTTTTTTTTTTTTTTTTTTTTTTTCTTTGAAGGGGGAGGGGGGGCGAGCGGGATGTTTTTGTACACATACCTATGTATAGGACCTATTAACACCATTTTAAATAGGGAACATTCCATAGTGAACAGAGTATCGTTATTTAAAATTTTCCAAAATATTTATAGAATATCGGAACGGACAGATGGACAGTCAGATAGATAGATATACAAATTGGAATCATATTCACACTTAAGAATTGTTAGAAAGGGTTAAGCACGCTTAATGTTTATCGGAAATGCAATTCCAGTCACTTTCCAATAATAGCCCATAATGTAACTGAATATTTTTGTGTGGCCCTACAAATCTAATACGGATCATACTATACTCTATAGAAAATGTTTTTGTGTACATATGAATAATACACTTCAATTTTACTACGATATGTGAAAAGTCAAGTTATTAAAATTTGGTGTATAGAAATGCCTCTCATAGAACGAAATGCTTTGGAATACTTTCGGGAATTCTTGTATACAAATCAGCGGTGGTATGTACTCCATTTTTTTTTTTTTTAAGGAACAACCGATGGTAAACTTGAATAACATATTTCAGTTTCATTAAGATTTGTCAGAAGTAAAATTATTATTATATGATTTTTAGAAATACCTCTCATAGAACACAATGCTTTGGAATGTTTTTAGGTGTCCCTGTAGACAAACCAGTAGAGGTATTCACAACATTTTAAATAAGAAATATCCAATAGTAAAATAAAATAATATATGTCAGTTCAAGAAATTTCATGAATATTTTCGAAAGTTAGAACGCGGACAAAAAGACGGTCACAGAGAGACAAACCGAAGTCATTAACACTTTTCAAACTTGTTAGGAAGTATTAAAAGAGAGACAGAGACAGAGAGAATACATAAACATCTATAATGCTATTTATTTATTTATTTTTAAGAAATGAAATATAGATCTACTATAATCGCACTGTAGGTATTAAATTAAGGCGAACACAGGCATTAAAATTTTAGTCTCTTATTTTATATGTGCGTTATTTCTCCTTTTTATATAAAACTTTCAGGCTTCGCCCGCTTCACTGCTCACTATATTTAAATGAATTTTCAAAAGAGTTGGATTGGTATTCATTTTTTTCATCCCATCATAAATAAAAATTTAAAAATATATATTGAAATCGCTCTAAACCTCGCTTCGGGTACCTGCTGCCTACCTTTTTCTCTACCCGCACTACAGCGGGTCCGGGTTTCCACTGCCTGCAGAAATATCCTTCCAGGATATTTCATTTTGGATATTTATCGACGACAGGTAGATCTGCTATTATTTAAAAAAAAAAAAAAAAAAAACTACGATTTTAAAGGTGACTGTATCTCAACATCTATTAAATATTTTAGTTTTTGAACCGTGTATTTTATAGTTCCGTCTATTTCCACTATATTATCATATCATTCCGAGCAATATAATAAATGAAATAAAAAGTATACTTTCTTTTAAAAGGAATTAAATTCATAAAAAAATCAGTTTAATGGTTTCTATGATATGCTACCATTTTTTCCGATAAATACTATAAATTAAAAAAAAAAAAAAAAAAAAAAAAAAAAAAAATGCATGAATGAATGAAAAAAGAAAAAAGACAGAGAAAGAAAAAAAAAACATATTTTAAAGGAATAATATTTAAAAGTGAAAAATAAAAAGTTCTTATACTATAAAAATTATGCATAAACTGTTATAAATAAGTTTTTAAATTTAAAATTTAATATAATAAATTTTTTCTTCTACTGTATTGCCATTTTATTTTCAATATATATAATAAATTAAAACAATCTGGTGTGCCACTCACACGACTTTCTCTTACCGTGAAATTTAATACTATAAATACAGATTGGAGATTAAGGGGTAAGATAGTGAGTACTATTATGTAAACCTATGTTAAACAATTCAAATTAGGCTTCGGAAGAGTTTTATATGATAATTAGTTCTGTGTGAGAGGGGCTATGCACCTACATTTATATAGAATTTAATTCTGTTATTAAAATTAAAAGTTTACTTAAAATTTTACTGATAATTTTCACACGCAACATACATTGAAACATATCAATCTTGATCAAACTTTTCCGGCAACAAACTTATATTATAATTCTCTCTTGATGTCACTGAAATGATAGCATTTGAAGAGATTTTCTCATAAGAAAACGGTTTGGTGAAAGATAAGAGCAATTTGCGTAGATTAACTGTTTTTTATCGTAAAAATTCAAATATTATACTTTCGAAACATCAATTTACGGGCTACGACCGTTTAACTAGCAAAACGGACATTTCCCGTAAAATTATACAGTTATTTCCTAAATTATGCTTCCAAAACATTAATTTACGGATTATGACCGTTTAGGTAGCAAAACGGTCATTTCCCCTAAAATTATACGGTCAAATACCGTAATTTTACAATTTTTTTTTTTTACAGTGTAACTAATTGTAAAAATTAATTCAGGCATTCTCTACATACTATAATTTTTTCCAATAATTGCAGTGTATATATATTTATTTATATAAAAATTAAAAGATTTTTCTTTTTAAAGGAATTAATTAAAAAATAAAAATAAACAGCTGTTATAACGTATATATATATATATATATATATACATTATTCATAAACGTAACTGTGATATATAATCTTTTAAATAAATAAATAAATAAATAAAAAAGATTTCGCCTTGAAATAAATGAATTGATAAAATAAAATAAAATAAATAAATAAATAAAAATGCATAATAGCCTCATGGCTAAGATTCGCAGACGATTGAATTGTAAGAATAAATTTTAGAAGAGTAAAGCACAGAAGCCAATGTTTAAAACTGAAAAAAAGTAGTTAAAAAATGTTTAAATTCGAAATTCGAAGAATTCTTAATAGGATGTACACCTCCAGGATCCCAGCTACCTTTCTGCCATGTTTTGTAGCTCTACGAACAATAGTGTACGTATCAGATCGCAGACAAAAAAAAAAAAAAAAAAAAAAGATACACTCACACACACATACTTCTCTTTATTTATATAGATAAAGATAACGGTATTTCTTTTTTTCGTAACGCACACTAAATTCATGAGTAATTTAAAAAAGTAAAACTTAACACTCTATAAAATTTATGATGAACTTAATCGGACAAAAATAATAAGTAAGAAATGAATGAATTGAATAAGAATTAATTAAAATGAAAGAAACAATTTTAAAATAAAAGGAAATATAATGCTACTGTAACTTATTAAAAACCTTATTTATTTCATTTATGAAGGCGACCAAACTCTTTTTCGGTGATTGTTTTTTTTTTTCTTTCTTTACCGGATGACTATAAAGAAGGCGGGGTGAGAGCTGTCACAAATATCAAACTGTGCTGGAAGGGAAGCAAACGTTTCGGGGGTCGTATAGCAAATTATTTTTCGGCTTTTATTGGGAAAAGCTGCTTAAGAAAAGGAAGTCCTTAATGATGTTTTTTCGCACCTGGTCAGCTGTCAGAACTGTCAAACTGTGCTATTTGGGATGTAGCCGTTTCTATCCAGTACTCCTTATCTTACCCCTCTGAGATCTATCTTCATAGTATTGATTGGAGAGGGTAACATAAAGTTGTCTGAGTGTCATACCGGATTACTTCCGATTTCCGATAATAAATAAAATGTTTTATGTAATGTAGTCTGATTGTTTTACCAATATATTCATTACGTTTCAAAACAGACATTCGAAACTGATTAATAGCCATCCATTATCCAATTATCCCGTAACACGTGTTTGATGTTATTTGCTTTTTCAACAGACAGCTGTTTAAATTATTTAAATTATAATTTCTTCATCATTCATTAAAACTCCCATCAATTTTCCTGTAGCAACCAACTAATACATACAAAAGGAGTTAACATAGCGAGTTTAAAAAAATCGGTAAAACTTTTTTTTTTTTTTTAACATGCCTATTTTGAAAACCTAAAACTGACCTACCTAATCCGAAAACTTATCAATTTTCTTGTAGCAGCCAACGCAACACAACACAGAAAAAGGCTTATAAACAACAGTTTGTATGACAAATCTTATGAAAAACCGTTGGTGTAGTTTTTGATGTACTGCCTTTTGCCATTTTACGCTTTCACGGCTTACTTGCAGTTTTAACCAAAACTTCACAAACATATCTATACATACACTATACCTGACTTCTCGCTACCACTTTTTTTTTTTTTTTTTTATTAACAAATAAATTAATAAAACACTTATTTGGACTAAGGAGACTTTAAAGCGTGTAAATTGGTTATCACATTGGGTACCATGACATGGAAATCAGATTAAACAAAATTTTTACTGAACACAATACTTACATTACATTTACCGACGAAAATAGAATAATGAATTTAGTAAACGCTATTAAAAAAAAAAAAAAAAAAAGAAAAGAAAAGGGGATTTTTTTTTTCTTAGAAACCCCAAAATAAAAAAAATATGATTTATGTCTCTCTTCTGACTGACAGGAATTGCAACTTAATAATAGTGGTCATGAAGCAACTGAAGAGGTTTGAAGAACTAGGAATCTCTCACAAGAACCTATTTCCAAATGGACTGAAATATTATATTAAATATATATATATATAATCCATTTGATAATAAAAGAAAAGAATAAGAACGAAGAATAGTCAGTCAAATAAATCACCATAGAAACATATACAGGCCAAACAAAGTAACTAGTTATCTTAAATTGATTATATATATATATATACATTATTTATATAAATGCAGTAGTGGACATAATTATAAGACACCTATATAATTTGACAAATAGAGAAAGAAAAGATTCAGAGCTTAAAAATGTTGTATCAAATGCGTCAAAAACATAAATTTATTCTGTTACCATATACCGGGTGATCCAAAAGTCAGGACAAACTTTAAAAATGAATAATTCAAAAAAGAATCAAGACACAAAGATACGGTTTGCACCAAACGGATGAAAAAGAAACCGGGTTTTGTGTGGCAAAGAAAAAGTAATATTTCTGTTGACGACCAACAGATGGCGCTATAGTGTTTTTTTTCACCAAAAGATGGTTTACAAATGAAAAAAAATGTTGAGAACTTACAAGTCAGCTTAATTACAGTTAATTAGTAATACTACAGTTACTGTTCAATGTCCATCATTCAGAAGTACAGCTGTGAGACGATTCACGGCATCGTTCATAGCATTTAGTAGCATTTCTTGCGTTATGGCAGACACATTTTGGCGGATGGCATCTTTCAGTGCTGCTAGTGATGCCGGTTGGTTGCGGTACACTTTTGACTTCAAGAATCCCCACTGCCAAAAGTCACAGGGTGTCAGATCGGGAGATCTTGGAGGCCATGCGTGATTAAAGTAGCGACTGAAAATGCGATATTTCGCTGCATATAAGCTTCGACTACCATTACCTGCTGTAGTTGTTCCTTTTTATATCGTTTGTTGCTTTGCATAATCCTATATCAGAAATCCGACAGCGCCATCTATTGGTCGCCAACAGATTTATATATATATATATATATATTTTTTTTTTTTTTTTTTTTTTTTTTTTTTTTCGTAGCCACACAAAACCCGGTTTCTTTTTAATCCGTTTGGTGCAGACCGTATCTTTGTATCTTGATTCGTTTTCGAATTATTCATTTTTAAAGTTTGTCCTGACTTTTGGATCACCCGATATAATTATTTTATAATAATGATATTTTCATACAATTTAATGAAAAAACTTAAAAACATAATGGACAAAATTATAAGACACCAACCGTTTTTTCCAAATACAGTGGTCAAAATAATTAGCAGACACTAATGGTCTAAAAACCGATCCATTAATTCCTCTTTTCAAAATATTTCTAATTGCACATCTAGAGCGTTTAATAACTTTTGAAATATTATTAAATGAAGCACCAGTTCCATTTAATCTCCAAACGTCGCGAATTTCACTTTCTTTTAATTCTGTACCTCGTGGCATGTTTGTAAATGGGTGAAGTCCGTTATCATCTGCTTTAGTTAACTGCTGACGTCATAACAGCGCGCAGAAAATTTGCATACTGCGCATTATTTTCGAAAAAAAAAAGCAGGTGTTTTAATTAAAAATGTTCGGGTGTCTTATAATTTTGTCCATGGTATTTTTATTTATTTTTTATTAAACTCTATAAAAATATCATTTCTGTAAAACAATTACGTGTGATAACAGAATAAATTTATGTTTTTGACGTATTTTATAAAACATTTTTAAGCTTTGAATCTTTTCTTTCATATTTTGAGTAGCTTTAAAAGCTGAAATGTGACGTAATGTCTTGATATTATATTTAGCATTTTCACTTATTTTATCGAATTTCAATATTGCATAGATTTAAAATAAGGCAAATTAAATTTAAGATTTACTTTTTTTTTTATATTACATACCATCTTCTTTTTGATAAATCTTCTCGGTATGTAGAGTTACATTCGTTTGGAGGCATTAAAAATAAAATGAAATTATAATAAAATACTTAATTAATTAAAAAAAATCTTTTTACATTTTTTGTAAACAGAAAAACGCGACAAGACTTATTTTAATCTATTCTTCGCACGCAGTAAATGTGTTTCAGCTATAGGCATCGGTTACTATTATGTTCATTTCTTAAAATTTCTTCGGTATAGCTGTAGCACAGAAGCACATTGGCGGTTTTATTGTTTTTGTTGTCATTTTGGCAATGAATTAAAATCGGTATTGCAGTTGCGTGAGTAAAAACATTGGCGAGAAACGTCCTGCAAAGTATGAAATGCCACAAAGGGTTTCTATACTCAAGCTATTCTATTTCTTTAGCACGATTTTTCTCAATATTATTTCAATTATCTCTATGTATTTAAAAAAAAAAAAAAAAAAAAAGTTACTGTCCTTCGTGTCAATTACTTTTTTGTTTGCTACCGCATTTCCTCACAAGCAGAAGTGTCATGAGAGATATCAATGTTTTCCGAATATTCCAAGGAGGACATTTTTCTTGGTTAAAAATTTCTATCGCTTTAATTTACAAAGTTTAATTAAAAAGCTCGCGTTAACAAACTTACTATATTTGCAAATTACAAATTGTTTCGCTTATAACGTTATTTATGCTGTGATTGACACCATTTTTCTCAGGGGAGTTAAATTGTAATCAATATTGTAAAAAAATAAAATTAATGTCAGTGTTGCTACTGGCAACAAAGAAATTTATTGTCTGAAAAAAAAAAAAAAAAAAAAAAAGCGTTATCAGATATTTTTAATGAAAAAATGAATTTAGGATTGTAATTAATCATCTGTTGATACTTTTTCTACTATTTTAAAAGAGGTGTGTGTGTGTGTGTGGGGGGGGGGTTATAAATCAAATAATAACTATGTAATTGACTGCATTTATATTTGTCTTTAAAGTGGATTTATCTTTTTGCAATTGCAAAAGATTTTAAAATACTTCGGGTATATTTTGGCATAAAAATATGTTTTATAGTGCTGACTCTGGTCTAAATTGGCAGGGTGCTCTACCCTGCTGCACTTTCTAAACCAATGTTTAGCATCTGCGCCCGTAAGTGCCAGTAGAGGTGGGCGATATACTTCAAAAAAAAAAGTATATAATATACAATATACAAACACTCAACGATTTTGCCCAAAATATACAATATATAAATACTTTTTAGAATTTCGTAAATATACAATATACAATATACTCTATACTCAAAAAGTATATTTAATATACTTTCAGAATATGCTTTTTTTTTTTTTTTTTTTAATCAGTATTTGTAATAGTTCTGAAAGTATATCTGTTTGTTTATTTCATTTCTCATTAAGAGTAAATGAATTAATTTTTCACATAGGTTATAATCAATATGTTATGTTATTTGAATAAAAATATAACTTGTAAACTAGAAATTTTCTTGGTAGGAAACCTTCATCATGCTAAAGAAATTACCCTTTATAAAATTCAATAGAATATATTATTATATAGTGTTGTCATTCATTCTGATTAGGTAATAGTTAAAGAAAAAATTAATTTGCTTCGTGCAGTTATATTATTTTGATCATTTTATATTTTTAGTTCTTCATCTTACTAAGTTTTTGCGTTTTTTTTTTTACATGTTTTCAAGTTTGAGGAATACAAATTGTGTTCATTTGTACCATATGTATATAAATAACTGTTCATCTGTACGTTACTCAGTATATTAATATGTTTGTTATTTTGTGTTGGCAATATCTCAAAGAATCCTAAAGAGCTCAGGCAAGTTTTAAAATATCACTTGTGAGACTGATTTGCAACATTCTAATTAAAAATTCTAATTAATTCCTTTTTTTAAGAATTTGCAAGATTACAGACCTCAAATAAAATAAAATAAAAAATAACTTTTTCATAAAATACAGTCTCTTTCTGTGTATGTATATATATACCGGGTGATTCAAAATAGATGTTACAGCGATTATCTCTTAAACTAAGAAAGATAGAAACATACCTCCAATTAAAAAATTGGTGCAAATTACGAGTAGATTTCAGATATGTTTTTTTTTTTTTTTTTTTTTTTTTTTTTGTACAAGGGGCTGTATATATATTAAATACGAAATTTAATTTTAAATCACCCCTCCTATCATATGATTTGACTTATATTTAGAAAAATATTCTCCTCTCTCTGACAAGGAAAAAAAAAAAAAAATCATCTCTCTAAAAGCAAACGCGGTAGCACCTTGAAAATTGTTAACGAATTGACCGATTCCAGTGGATATAATCGGATCCGTATAATCACGACCAAACTTGTCCTTCCCCCAGGGAGAGAGAGGAGTTAGGCCGAAATAGAATGTTCCGGAATGATTAGCACTCTCGCTTCAATGATACAAGTTAAAAAATGACCTTGACATTCTAACTTCAAAAACTTCACTCCTACCATTGAATACTTGATGTCGTGCTCCAAGCTCACAGTGGGAAAATCGTGTTTGAAGCTCACATATACCAATATCTCGTGTTCCAAGCGCACAAATATATTCACCCCTTTCCCCAACGCATCAACTTGACAGGTGGGAAGAGACTAATCCCTTTTTCCGAAGAGCAGAGGGGGGAGGGGGGGGGGAGGTCGAGGAAGATGGTTTTTGAAGCGCAATTCAGTTTATGAGTTATTTTTTGAACTAAGGCAGGAACTAGGAATTAAATTATTAAATAAAATTATTTTCTGCTTATTTACATAAATATTTTCGGGGGTGGATAAAAAATATATATCAGGAATAATGGCCCGAAATGATTGTTCGTGTTTTTATTTAACGCAGTTTTATTTAATAAGTCAATCTTAAGTACTATATATGTTTTATATAAAATTCACAGATTATATATAAGGCTACACATAATTTGTGGAATGTCTTTGTTATCAAAGTTAATTGTTGTAAGTATTTTTTAACTAGAAATCGGAACTTACAATACGAAGGTACAGTCTGCAAAAAATAAATAAATAAATAAAGTAAAATAATAATAATAACACCCCCACCTAAATTATCAACATATTGATAAATCGATTTCTGGTAAAATATTAGTAAGTTATAATTCAAAAGTTATGATTGGAGTATAAATTTGGCAGTCAATGTTAATGAAAACATACATTGTTATCAAATTTTAGTCTAAAATAGTGTGAGTGGCACACCAATTAGTAAAATTGTGTATATTTTAATGTAAAATTTCATTTTAGATTATTTAAATAATATAATTTTAATTATTTCTTTGTTCTGTAATCATGACAAAAGATATATTTTTATATTACAAAGTATATTGAAATAGCTTTTCTATTAAAAGCCCAAAAAATGATATTGAGTAATCTAAATTAATTATTAAAAAAATATTTTTGATAATTAAATTAGTTTTTAGTTATGATATATTAATAATTTTTTTATATATATAATCATTGATTAAAATAACTTTTTATATTAATAATAATTTCGTGATGGTAGTTTAGGTGTTAAAGCCGACTGAGAACATGAGGGTCGACAACCATGACCTCGAATTGAACCCGGCACTTCCTGTCTACCAGTTTGGAGAGCAGAACTTCTCGGCTTATTAATTAAAAGTGCAAATAATTTTATTCAGCGATTACAACTAACTTAATTATAATATTTTAATATTAAAAGTATTTTAAAATAAATTTTTCTATTGAAAGCAGAAAAAATTGTATCAAGCAATCAAAGCTAATTTGATTACTATTATTATTTATAATACGTTTAGTTTTTAGATAATTAATTAATGAATTTACTCTTTCTATTAGAATATTTTAAATAAAATAATTTTAATTAGATCCTTAACTATCTTTTTTTTTTTTTTTTTTCCATATTTATTCACAGAAAATAAAATATTTTAATATTAAAAGTGTTTTTAGATAATTTTTCTTTTGAAAGCAGAAAAAATTGTACTAAGGAATTATAGCTAATATAATTATTAAAATTTATATTTTTGATAATTCATTTAGCTATTAGATAATTAATTTACTCTTTCTTTTAAAGTTTTTTTAAGTAAAATAATTTTAGTTACTTACTTACTTTCTATGATCAATTATAGAAAAAAATATTTTTATGTTTAGCATTTTGAATTAGGTTTTTCCTTTTAAAGCCCAAACAACAGTATTAAGCAATCTCAATTAATTTAATTATTTCAAATTTATATCATTAATAATTAAATTATGTTTAATTAGAATGTAATCTTAAACGATTTTTTAATTAATATTATTTTTTGTATATAATCATTTATATGCTTAAAAAAAAAGTATTTTTGAGTTAAAAATATTTTGGTGGTTGTGGTTTAAGCATTAAAACACACTGACAACATGCAGGTTCTAAGCCTGGCTGAAATGCCTTTCATGAGAGTTCTTTCTAAGAAGCCCTGTCCTGTATATACGCGTTTTTCAGAGAAAACCATGGAAAATTCCGAATTTCTAGGTTGACAAGCGGGAACCCGGCAATTCCAATTTATCAAGGCCCACGAGCGGCCGAGCGGTTCTGTGCTCAAAGCTGGTAGACCTGAGATGCCAGGTTTGATCCCAGGTCCGTGCTCGTCGGCTTAGTCGTTCGGGGTGTTACGTGGTTTTCTTATAAACTTGCGTAAATATGGGCTAGGACCCCTTAGAAAGTCTGCCATGGAAGGCACTCCCCCTCGGGCCTAGGACCCTAGGGTAGACAATCGGCCCTATTCCCAGACATCAATACTAACACTAATCTATCAGCTTGGAGAGCAGAACCGCTCGGCTACTGAAATAGGCCTTTTAATTAAAAGTCCAAAAAATAGTATTAAGTAATTTCAATTAATTGTAAAATAAATTGTTATTTTTTTAATTAGAATATTTTATTGGATGATTTTTTAACTAGCTTTTATTATTATTATTATTATTATCGTTCATAGAAAATAAATATTTAATAATATAAAAAAAATTTTAGTAAAGATTTTTCTATTAAAAGCCGAAACAATAATACTAAACAATCTCAATTAATTTAATTTAGTTATTAAATATATATATTAGTTAAATTAGGTTTCTAGATTTTTTATTTATTTATTTATTTATTTTTTTTTTTAATCTTTAATGAAAATATTTAGAAATAGATTTTTTAATTAAAAGCTCAAATAGTTTTATTGAACGAATTAATTTTATTATTAAACATTTTGATTTTTAATAAAAGCAATCATTTTTAATTATATTTTTATATTAAATAACTCTTTAATTATTTTTTCTGTATAATCTCCCATAGAAAAAAATATTTTTATATTCAGGGATGAGATTTGCAGAAATATAAAATAACTGAAACTGTACGCAAAGGCAAGACAACTAGAATTTCAATGACAAAATCCATTATATTAGAGTAATAAATATTTATTTTAATCTTCAATGTATAAAGAAAGAACAAATACACACCAGAAATATAAAAAATGCTGAAAAAAAAAAAAAAAGCTGAAAAGCTAAATGTACAAAAAAGCTTAAATCAGCAGAAAATCTGAAAAATCTCCTTCCTGTGTATTAAAAGCATTTTAATACAGATTTTTCAATTAAAAGCCTCCATATATATTTATCTATTTATCCCACTTTTGACTACATTCTAAAGCACGTGCGGAATCATCGTCAATGTTTATCGCAGTGACGTCACGTGCGCCTGCTCTATTTGAGATACGAGTTACGTGCGCTACGGCCACGGTCTAATCTAATCCCACCTGTCAAGTTGATGCGTTGGGGAAAGGGGTGAATATATTTGTGCGCTTGGAACACGAGATATTGGTGAATGTGAGCTTCAAACACGATTTGACTACTGTGAGCTTCGAGCACGGCGCCGAATACTTATAGCGATCCAAAACTCTTCTGACCACTTCAGTTTTGAGCCACCCAATAGTAAAATCGCTTTCATCATGATATGATAATGATATTATTGCAATTTGATTTTACTAATTTCCTCATTACCATTTTTTCCGTTACCATTTTTTCCTTTACCATTTTTTCCGTTACCATTTATTCCGTTTACCATTTTTTCCGGTACCATTTTTTCCGTTACCATTTTTGGGTCCCGGACAAAAGCCCCACCGGACAAAATCCCCCCGGACAAAATCCCCGCCGGACAAAATCCCCACCGGACAAAATCTCCACCGGACAAAACCCCACCGGACAAAATCCCCGCCGGACAAAAGCCCCGTCGGACAAAAGCCCCACTAAAGCTCAAATATACAGGGGGGAGGGGGGGGGGGCTAAAGAGGACCACAATGAGTATAGCAAGATAAAAGAAAAAAAAATATATTTTTTAAAAGATATTAATGAAACTTTGTTTAATTATCATTAGAATTTTAAGTAATATATACTGAGAGTTACATATATCTGATAGAGAGGGGTTTAGGATTAAAAATGTAGTTTTTTAAAGCAAATTTCAACAAATTACGGCAGGCTGGAGGGGCACATGAGGTTTTTTTTTTTTCCTACAAATTTCAACGAAATGTTTTCACTGTAATATGTATATTATGTTAAGTATAGCTGTACAAAATAGGTAATATTTTAAAATATAGTATGTATGATTTATTTAGTTCATAAAAATGTGATTTCAATTCAATAATTATAAAATAATAATTTTTTTCTCTTAATAATAGTATAAAAATCTTCACTTTTCAAAATTTTTTCTTATATTTTCTTTTTATGGTCTTGCAGAGGATTTGGAAAAAAATGGGCTCATGTAATACTTGTTTAAATCTCTCTACCCGTCATAAGCGGTGGTGGCCTCTGTTGCTTCTTATTATTATTTAGTTTTATTTATACAGGGTGTTTCAAAAGTCTGGATATACCAAAATACATTGAAAGGAAACCAGTTTCGCAAATACATTGATTTCAGAAGTTTCGTCCATTCAAATGATCTATCAGACACGGTATTATAGGCCCAAGCAAAACACAAATTTATTTTTTTCAGACGAAAATCATTTACAGAATTTTTGAAGCTTTGTTTAATTATCCATTAGAATTTTGAATAGTATAATTAGAATTACATATATCAGAATGGAACCAAAGAAGGGGAAAGGGGGGGGGGGGTAGGAGACAGAGAAAAAAATGCAGTTTTTATATCAAATTTCTAAAAAGTAGAAAATCCCCTTTTTAAAAAAAAAACAAATTTTAGTGAAATTTTCTTTAATTATCACTCACTCTAATATGCATATATATATTAAATATAGATGTAGTTATGTTAATTTCTACTTTTTTCTTTCCTTTTCTTGAAAAGGATTTCGGAAAGGTTGGACGCCCAACAAAGTGGTTTAATCCGCTCAACCCATCTTAAACCTTGGCGGTCTCTGCTCCTTCTTGTTATTTCTGTTTTATTTGTTTGGATGTTGCCCTTGTTTCACATAGTTTTATTTCTTTTTATTCATATTATATATATATATATATATATATATATATATGTATATTTATTTATTTATTTATTTATTTTATTTTATTCTTTCAGAGTTACATGCATATTTGGGGAGGAGGGTAGGGGACAGACTGAAAAGAAAAGCTTTGAAATCTTCTACAGATTACCATGTAACTTTGTATACACTTACACTTTAAAGAAAGATAGTGAAGGTTGTCGACACCTTGGAGTGGGGGGGGGGGAGTAAAAAAAAGAAAAAAAGTTGATTTCTTTTCATTACGTGCTACTTCCGAACAGTGCTATTTGCGAACACATCTTACACCTGGTAGCTCATTCCTTCCCCATTTGAAGATAAGGGAGGTATAGTCCCAGAGAGCACGTCCCCGTTCCCTAATCGATCAAGAGATCTACTTTAATTAAATAAATTAAATTATTATTTTAATCGATTCCTTAATCGATTAACTGCTTTTTTTAAAAGCTGTCAGTAAGAAAAAATATTAAGTCGGACAGTGAAAGTCTGTCATTGTCATTTTTATTTATTAGGTCGTTGCAAAAGTTCGTGCGGACGCGGATCATTTTATTGCCTCCAAAGACGGGAGCTTCTATCGCCGTGGTATACATTTGTTACCTGAAAAGTGGTCAAAGATTGTAGAAAATAATGGAGAGTATTTTGATTAAAAATTGTCATTTGATTTGATGTATTTTTATGAAATGAAGCAAAAAAAAAAAAAAAAAAAAAAAAAAACGCACGAATTTATACAAAGATCTGATAAATATGCCCCCTCTTTTGTTGAAGGTAAACTGATGGCGGGAGTAAGCGAATAGCTTTTAGGCAATCTCTAAATTTTTTATGATCTTTTAAATTTCTGCTAAAATTTAGCCATCATTACTACTCGTTGTACGTGTAGATGAATGTATATGGATGCTTTTAACTTCTGTCAAAATACTTTGTGTGTGTGTATATATATATATAATATTATGTGAAAGATTATACACAAAAAATTAAAAAATAAAATATATATTAAAAACATCTTTATTTATTAAAAGTGAAAATTTTTAATGTTTAAATTAATTTGTTTAATAGATCTATTTGAGCTTTTAAATAGAAAACCTATTTTTAAAAAAATTAATATATATTTTTTTTTCTATGAATGATTAAAAAGTAAAATAAAATAAAATAAATAAATAAATAAAAATAAGTTTTAAAAAATTAACTAAAAATTTTAGAAAACTAATTTAACTGATATACATATTATATATACATATAATAAATTAGTCGATATTATTTAATACTATTGTTTTGGGTTTTAATATTAATTTAAAAAAAAACTGTTTTAAAATACTTTTAATAATAAAAGATTTTAGATATATATATATATATATATATATATATATATATATATATATATATATATATATATATATATATATGAATGATTATTAGGAAAACCTAGTTATAAAAATATTTAATGAAATATTCTAAGTAAAAAACTAATTTATTAATTAAAAATAAAATTTTTAAGATTTCAATTAAGTGAGATTGTTTAATACTGTTGTTTGGACTTTCAGTTAAAAAGTTTATTTAAACATCCGAACGGTAATCGATGCTAGTAGAATGGAAGTGTTAAGTTCGATCCCAAGTCGCGTTCGACGACCGAGCCGTTGAGAGTTTCCCGTGGTTTTCTTCGAAACTTTCGCAAGTATAGGCTAAGGCTCCCGCCCCCTATTCCCACTCCGGAGAGCATTTCACGCAGGTGTAGGGCACTCAAGTTATCAACCGGCTTTAACACTACCACAATCACAGCGAATTTTTTTTTTTTTTTTAATATAAAACGATTTTTTTTACTATAAATGATTATATATATATATACAGAATTTATAGCAATATATTTTAATTAAAAATTAATTTAATTATTAATATATATATATATATATATTAATAATTCAATTAGTTCAGAATTCAGATTGCTTAATAAACTTGTTTGGTCATTTAAATAAAAATACTATTTCAAAATGTTCTTAAACATCAAAAGATTTTTTACTGTCATTCATCATAGAAATAAGAAGCTAATTAAAATTATTTAATTTAAAAGACCTAATTGAAAAACTAATTTAATTATTAAAAATATACATTTCAATTTAAAAAAAAAAAAAAAAAAGAGAGAGAGAGAGAGAGATTGCTTGAATAATAAAGTTTCAGATTGTAATTATGAATCTTATTGTAAAATATTTTTAATAAAAAAGATTTAAAAGAAAAAAGAATGCTTATATATATTTCTTTTTCTTTTTTTCTTTTTTCTTTTTAAGGTTAAAGTTCATTTAATAAAATGTTTTAATTGATAATACGTAATTTAATTATTAAAAATAGATTTTTTTTTTTTTTTTTTAATTATTGAATTATTTAAGATAATTCAATATTGTGTTATATATAATACTAGCTGTTACCCGCGACTTCGTTCACGTAGAAATTTTGATGTGTATGTGTGGGAACTGACGGTTTGATCATAATATGTAATGTAATGAAACCTTATCTTTGTGGTGCTGTGCAAAATAGAGTCTGATAAAGTAAACTCAAAAAAATTTGTAACTCATTGAAAGATCTACGGGAAAAATATACAATTTATTTTTATTTTAATACCGATCTGTATACAACATTAAATGACTTATTATTTTCCGTCAACACATGCAAGTTCTGGGTACTTGAAACACGTGAACAACCAACATATAATTGACCGTGTGAGAAGCATGGAGTTCCTAAATGAATGCCTGCCACTTTTAAGGTTTGCCCCTGGGATTTGTTGATCGTCATTGTAAAAGCCAATTTCAATGGAAATTGCAATCTCTTGAAATGAAATGGCAAGTTGTTGGGAATAATAGGTATGCGGGGAATCAAAACGCTGTCTCCTTTAGCAGTTCCTGTAATAATGGTACATTTTATAATATTAATACCCAGCTCTGTGATACAACTCGTCTCTTGACTTCTAGCTACTTTCATAGCCCGAGCTTTATTATTTCTGTTGGAAAGATTAGATTTGCGTTTCCCGGGCATTTCGAAAAACTATCAAATAATAATAATAATAATAAAACCCTTAAAAGGGAACTAAAAACAAAGTACTACTATGAAATAATAACAAATCAAAAGAATTAAAACTACTAACAAATAAAAAGTAAATTATAATTCAAAAAAGTAAGAAAACGCACGTTAAATGACAAAGTGAAATAAAAAGTTAAAAATGAGAATAGTAATTAACCAAAAATATTGAACGTGTGATGCTTTCTACTTATCTATATAATATTTCTTTAACGTGGTCCAATAGGGCAGTTCCTTGTTTGTAAACAAACATCTCAACTTTTATGAGTGGTTGGCAAAAAGGCTTGGGAAAAGCATAGCGATGGAGGATCACCAATATAGTAAATTGCGCGGGAAAGTCGAGCGCGCTTTTTTGCCAACCACCAGACGTCACGAGGAAATGCTCTATTACGATATACATGGGGATAAAAAATAATATTTATAAATGGACAATATTTACACACGTGGAATAAGCTCAATAATTTAATAAGAAAAACTGACGACATTTGTCTGGTAAGAGTATTTTATATACTTCATGCTTAGTTAATAGTAGTTGGTATATAGAAAAATAAATAAATTAATTAATGTGTAAACTTGATCATGGTACAGCCTTAATGCCCTTGGCGACTTTTGAATTTTTGTTGCCGTTTTAGACCAAAATAGAATTTATGCGATTATTGTTCCTATACGCAAGAGAAGTGTGACGTCACTGACCGTCCGTGGATGCAAGAAATTTGATTTCCTATGTTAATCGCCCATTGGATTTTTTGTAAAAAATTATTAAAAATCGAGGAAAATTATTTCCCGATTTTAATCCCCATATTTGCGTGTATATATATATATATATATATATATATATATATATATATATATATATGCAATTAGTTATCATGTGCATGTGTTAGATTGAGTTATTTTGCTGTCAAATTGACAACATTTTAATTTTAAATTTCAAAACTCTGTCGTTCTTGGCGCTTATTGTATTTGGTGATCAAACACGTAATACGAAAATATACACGCCAGATGCATATTTTCGTAATATGCATAGTACGAAATATTGTTTCATATTATTCATTACTATCTTAATATAAGTTGTTAAAATAACTATGATTTTTGAAAGGAATTAAAATATGTTTGCCAGATAATTTGGCGATATTTTTTTTTTTTTTCTGCAAAGGATGACCGATATCAAATCTATTCCGCTGCAACATATTAGTATCTGGGAGGCGGAAAAAATCGCACCGGAAAAAATCGCACGGAAAAAATCGCACTCGGAAAAAATCGCACCGGAAAAAATCGCACAGGAAAAAATCGCACTCGGAAAAAATCGCACTCGGAAAAAATCGCACCGGAAAAAATCGTACAGAAAAATAAAACTATACCACAGAACTTATTTCTAAACAGCGGTGATATATATATAGATATAAAGAGAGAGAGAATATTTTATGAAACAGTTATTTTGTTTTCTTTTATTTGAGGTCTGTAATCTTGCAAATTCTCATTTTGTCTGTGCGCAGTAAAAATGGCTGGGGTTAGAATAGTAATGGGGGGGGGGGGGGGGGTGAGATACCAGAAAGAATGGCTACAGTAGAAAATGGAATTTAGGTAAAAATGGCAGCGATAAATATATAAAAAAGGGTAACAAAATAAAGTAAAACGAAAAAGGATAATTTGAGAAATCTTACTAGCGAATTATATGCTAAAATATCTCAAGAGTAAAATATATTTCATCTTATCTTTGGTACTGATAACATTTTTTGCGGTCAGATATAAATGTATATATATATATATATATATATATATACACTAAGCGACAAAAAAAAAAGCCGCACTGCTGAAAAAATGATTTATAGCTTTTTTATTTCTAATATATTTAAAATTAATGTTTGAAACAAATAAAACTGTCTTGTTTGCATAATACCAAAGGTATGAAATGATACCTATGTATATTTTAGATTTAATAATTCGCTTTATTGCACTTTACGAAATACTTTTTAAAAATCTGCATAAAACTTTCTTTTTGAACATAATGCAATAACCACACACTTTGCATTCTATTATGATTTATTACATGAAATAAACAAGTTATATTTTAATATATGAAATAAAACTATTTATTTGTTAGATCTAAGCAATTTTTTGTTAAAAATATGTATTTTGCATTTGGTTAATTCCACCTTTATATGGAATTACTGCATTAATGCGCAATGGCATAGTTTTATGCAGTGTTTTAACATAAATCTCAGAAATTTCACTGTGCCAAATATTACAAATTATTCTTTCTAGTTCTGGCAGAGTTATAGGCTGCAAATTTCGAATCCTCTGCCCTCTTCCCCGCCTTTTTATAAACGAAACGTTTTCGAGCGGATCGCGATTTTGACTATTTCCATGTCTGGTAAAGAAGAAATTCTACTATATCCTTTGTGGTATTTAACTTAAAGTGAAAAAAGATATGATTACTTACAAAATTATAGGTTCTCATGGGAATGTATAAGTAATTTTGACAATTTGAAGTGAATAAACATACCACAGGTGTAGTAAGGTGCCTTATTATCTTCAAATGCTGTTAACGGAAATGTCCAAGATACCCCCAAAATAGTCGGTCAGGCACCACTTTTATGCAGATTGTGTTTTATTTCGAGTTAATTGATCCCTTGAGCATAAAAAATTTTCCCGAGTGTTTGAAAAGTTATGCACCTCCGTACCATAATGTACGGAGAATGTGTCACTATTTTAAAAGTGTAATTTTCATTAAGTCGGTCATATTTTCGTTGTCAGATCTGCTTGTTTGATTTAGCTCGAAATAAGTTAAACTTAACTCATCAGAGAGAACCAGTTCAGCCCAATAATTAACTAATCATTTTTTAATTTTTTTTAGCCATCTGAGGTCTTGCTTTCCTACTTCTCTTCACTAAGAATGGAATTTTTTCAAATTTTCTGTCATTTAAACCTGCTTTGTTTAACAGTTGTTGTACTGTAGTTAAAGAAATCATGCTACTAAACACTTTTTCTGAAGCTCTTTTATGTTCTAAATGTAATACAAACCGATTTTATAAGCAATGGCTTTTTAACTTACGGTCATCTCGCTTGGATGAGCAGTGTGGCCACCTAAAACCAAATTTCCAGTTTAAACGCCCAAAAACTTTTATATCTTGCTGAAAACCCTTTTACCAATATTTCGTTAACATTTAATTATTTTGCCATCTCACGTATTAAAATATTTTTTGATTTTCATTCAATAATTAATACTTTTTGTGGCATCGTTAACTACCTTATTCTTACCATTTTTGAAATAAATTCTAAAATTACGATTTTCCTGACAATTGCATTTTGTTTTTCACACTGGACTCAAAGCTAAAGTGTATGTGGAGGACAACATAGCAAAATCTGTTCGAACATTTGCTTTTTAAACGATAAAATTGGCAGTTGTAGAAGGCGAAAAGGAAAACATCCAAGTGCGGCTTTTTTTTTGTCGCTTAGTGTATATATATATTGAATGGCGGAAAAAAAGTCCCCGGAAAAAAAGTCCCCAGGAAAGAAAGTCCCCGGAAAAAAAGTCCCCAGGAAAAAAAGTCCCCGGAAATAAAGTCCCCAGGAAAAAAAGTCCCCGGAAAAAAAGTCCCCAGAAAAAATCCATTAAAAAAATAAATAAAAATGCGTTTTAAAGCTTCTAAGAATATCTAATAATGAGTTGGCTTCGTTTTGTCTTTCTGTTTGTCTGTTAATCTCTGTAATCAAGATTTTTTTTTCCCGATAATATTTATTGAAGGGCTTGGAGCTGGAGATACCTTATTCAAGTTTTCTATGGCATATCGATATTCTCTGTCGAAAATTGTATAATTTTCGCAACTAATGTGTATAGAGGGACTTTCAAAAAAAATTTCTGATGCATTAAAGTTCATGATCGGTATTATGAAAAGAATTTTATTTTATACTGAACATAACATAGGAAGCGCCTTTGCGTTTTGTGCAGGTGGTAAAAAAGAGAGTGTGTCTTTTTATTCTATGAAAACTCGGCACAAAGATGTTTAAATGCATATAAAAAGGTAATATTTAAAAGATTAAGACAAATAAAAATAAAATAAAATGTTTTTTACTGATATAGGATATACCTCTTTTATTGGACTGATTTAATTTTCTCTCACAAAGCTTCTAATTATTTTTTCACAATATATATGAAAGGTTAATTGATGCTTTATTATTATAATTTTTTTTTTTTTTTTTTTTATATACTGAAGAGAGATTAAATGTTATAGTCATAAAAAATGAAAACTATACATATTTACCTTCTAAAAAGATGAAACGCACTGTTGCTTTTAGTTTTTCCGTTTGAAATACGGTATTCCCTAATATTAAAGACAACTTTTTCTCATTATATTTTAATAATTAAAACTTAATGAAAAAGAAATCCGCTCATTGCGATTTTCATGAAAAGTAAGTAATAGTTATAAATAATGAAAAATGTTCTAGAAGTGATGGTGATAATTTGTAAAATCAGTTTAAATATTGCTCGGCTGAACAGAACTTCCCATAATAATCTTTTCTTTTTTTTTTTTTTTTTTTACTTTATCTCTTTTAGATGACGAATTTTTTTTTTTTTTTTTTTTTTCATAGGAATCTTATGATAAAAGATATAAATTATTAGAATACTATAATGACAATTACTTGTGTAATCAGCAGCTTTATTATTATTGATATTATTATTATTATTTATTAACTAACCAAATATTTAGCGTAAAGCATGTTTTAATTAAACCTTAATGTACAGCATTTTAATAACCTGTACCAGGTTTTTCTCTTTTTATATTCAGTACCTGATTGACTGTTTACTTAGTTCCGTTGTAAAAATTATTCGTAGGGTAATATAGGGATTCGTTTTCGAAAATGTGATAATAAAGGCCATGTGATTTTTATTTTTATTTTTATTTATTTATTTATTTATTTATTTATTTATTTTGTCTCGGATGGAGTGCGGGCTACCAGTGAAATCTAATTTTCCTGGAGATAAAACAAATTCAAAACGAATTATCATCTCAAATCCCTAAATCTAGCAATTTCCTAGAGAACAGGGTTTCTGCTAGGTTTTGTTCCAGGAAAAGCACGGGACACCAGCGACTGCTAATATTTAAATCTATTATCTAATAATCAGATTTTTTTTTTCATCTTAAAAAAAAAAAATTCTAACACTATATCTATACATGTATATAAATCATTACAGCGATTTTAAAGAAAACCAAATTTCAGCCGTAATCTTACCAGATTTATTGCGAATTACTAGTGAACGATAATTTTTCCTGAAGATCCTTCCCCTAACATTTACAATAATAATAATAATAATATATATATATATATATATATATATATATATATGCATGTTTTAGGACAAGGGGAAGGTGCCAAGTGCGAATCCAGATCACCTTTGTTTTCAGACATGACCTGGCTTAGTATGAGAAGAGTTCAATCCATTTATTGCGTGGGTTCGATCCTAGTCGCGCTCGTTGTCCTAGCCGTTCGGAGTTTTCCGTAATTTTCTCCGAAACTTGCGTGAATATGAGCTAGGGCCCCTTAGAAAAAAGCCCACAGAGAGAAGTCCTCCTCAGGCCTAGAAACCTAGTGCAGTCAATCGGCCTTATTCGGTACAACAACAACAACAATCCATATATTTACTTGTTTGCAATGTATACCATGCCGCGATTAACAAAAAATAAAAATAGAAGAAGCTACATTTATCTAAATGCTATCCCACAATTAAAATTCCTCTTAGAAATATTGCATACATTTCTTTGAAGGATTTTTGAGATTAAAGCCGATTAACTGCTGTAGGCCCTAGATCTGAGGAGTAGTGCCCTCCGTGGGGGTCTTTCTAAGGGATTCTAGCCCGTATATCGCAAGTTTCGGAGAAAACCACGGAGAATTCCGAACGACTAGGCCGACGAGCACAACCTGGGATAGAACCCGGCACCTCACGTCTACCAGCTTTGAGCGCAGAACCACTCAGCCACTGGTGGACCCATTTCTTTGAAGTATTTCTGCTTATGGTACTTTACAAATCTCTATAGATTTAGAAGTCGCATATGGAATTAAAAATTTTACTCATCACTTAGACATGCAAATGGAAATTCATTAAGGATTGATACGGTTTAAAATAATAATAATAATAATAATAAATAATGTATGGCTTAGTGTTACAAATATCTTAAAACCAAAAAAAAAAAAAAAAAAGGGGGGGGGGGTATTCTTAAAAAAATAATAGTAAGTATAAATTTATCTGATTATTATTATTATTATTATTATTTTAATTTATGGTTAATCACGCACATTATCTTTTTTTCCCTAACATATTTTCAATAAAAAATATGTAAATATACATATATATTATTCTACATGTTTTAGGAGAGGCAGAAGGTGCCAAATGAAAATCCAGGTCGTCCTCGTCGGTTTAGCCGTTCGGAGTTTATCGCTTGAATACTAGGACATTTTAGAAAGACCTCCCCAGGTTTATCATGTAGACAGTCAGCCTTAATTCGTACATCACATATAAATTTTTAATAAAGTGCTGGTGCTTGAATTAAAGCCAAATAGCTACACTTGGGACATCTTGAGGGTTTTTCGAAGGGTTTCCTAGCCCATATTTACGGAATTTTCGGAGAAAAAACACAAAAAATACGAATGACTTCGACAGGCGTAACCTGGATTCAAACCTGGCACTTCCCGTCTACCAGATTTGAGTGCAGAACCGCTCGGCCACTGTTAATAAAGTGGAGGTTGGTGATGCTGGTGTGAAGATTTAGGTTGATTAACTATACGAGGGTCCTAGGTCTGGGTGGTGTGCCCTCTGCAGGGTCTTTCTGAGGGATCCTAGCCCGTGTTTATGCGAGTTTCAGCGAAAACACGGAAAAATTCTAGCAATTAAATCGACGAGCGCGACCTGATATCTAGTCCAACACTTCCCGTCTACCAGTTTTGCATGCAAAACCTTTCGGCCACTGTTTAATAAGATGGTGGTCCTGCTGGGGTGAAGATTAAAGCCGATTGACTGCACGAGGTGATGCGCCCTCCATGTTGGTCTTTATTACGGTCATAGCTGGTATTTACGCGAGTTTTGGAGAATACCGCCGAGACCTTCGAGCAGCTAGGACGTCGAGCGAACCCGGCACTTTCCGTCTATCACATTTTAATCGCAGAATCACGTGGCCGCTGGTGGGGCGTTTAATAAGGAGATATATGTAAATTAAAATACTTTTTTAAATTTTTAACATTAAGAAACTGTTGATAACTCAGTCCGATATTTACATACAAACACACATTCGTTAAAGATGGATGTGTTTTAAAGTTGTTTTTTTTTTCTTAAGGGGGGGGGGGTAATAATAATCTTCCTCCCTGATCTCCAGCTACTTCTAAATAAAATTTGACCACTCTGTGCTGTATCTAATTTTCAAACTCTACGTTCTACTCTACTCTAGAAATAATTTTAGGTAGTTCGTTAAAACCATCATGCAGTTAAATCTTTAACAATAAAAAAGACATTAGAAAGGATATAAATATCTTACTTTTTTTATTTGGTCACAAAAGATTTAAAAAAAAAAAAAGTAAGAAGAAAACTTTCTGACTAAAATAAAAAATAATTAAAGTTTTATCATATTGTATAGCGAATACCCCTCTGACAGCCCCCTCTTTCACACACACACTTCTTATAAAAAAAAAAAAAAAAAAAAAAAAAAAAAAAATCACATTTGACAGATGAGTGAAAGGAAACTGAAATGCTTGGTTTCTGCCAGTAATATAATGTTTTTGGTTTTTTATGCATGTTTTGTAATTCGTAAGTCCCCCCTCTTTTTTTTCGATATGTATATATCACTTTGATTAAAAAAGAATTTCGGACGTCCAGTTATTACATAATTAAATAGAAAAATAATTAATGAAAAGGAAAAAAAAAACAGTTTTAAAAATAAAAGAAACATAATGTCACTAACAGTTATTAAAAAGTTGTATTTCACTTATGAAGACGACCGAAATTAATTTCCGGGGTCTTTTTTTCCGGGGACTTTTTTTCCTGGGGACTTTTTTTCCGGGGACTTTTTTTCCTGGTGACTTTTTTTCCGGGGACTTTTTTTCCGGGGGACTTTTTTTCCGGGGACTTTTTTTCCGTGACTTTTTTTCCGGGGACTTTTTTTCCGATTACCATATATATTCCTAAGGGCTCTGAACATTAGAATCATTCATTTTCCAACTTTTTTCGGCCTTTAAGAAGAAATTTTAGCCTTTATTAATATATTTATTCACGTATTCAATATTTGTGCGATTTTATATCAATGTTAGTTATTAGAAAAAAAAAAAAAAAAAAGAATAAAATAAAATTTAAAAAAATAAATGGTTAAAAATAAATAAATAAATAAAGAGTTGTGGATGGGTGGAAATTGGAGGCTAATTTTACTTTTTGAGCATGGATAAACAGAAAGGCTTTCTTTGTGTAGACAATGGGGGAATTAGGAAGGAAATGTTTTTCCTAGAAGCGTTCTCCAGTTTTTTCTTTCATCAGGTAATGTCATTGAGTTACCCTCTCCCCTTCCAACTTCTGCTTTTGTATTCTCACCTCACAGTTCACAATCATAATCTATATAGTGGTCCTTCTCTTTATAGCCCTACTCTTTGAACATTGAATAGATAAGGAAGATTTTAAAAGGCCAGAGTTTGTGATATTTTCTTCTTTTCAGATACAGAAAACTCCCCTTTACCTTCTTTACAGATGTTAAAATCTTGATTTCCTTTCTAGAATAATCTTGCTGTTGTATAAAAAGATGTAAAGAAAAGAAGACAAAAGTATATTATACAATACACCTCTTTGAAAGGTGCGAGATAAAATATTGAAAAGACATACAATCGAAATTTTAATACACAGTTTTGATTCGTGCAAATTTAGTCTAGACAAGTTAATTTTTAAGTAATATTATTACATAAAATAATAATTAATAATACTATTTTAAAATTTTTAACGTTTTCAAAGGTAAATTCAGTTTGTTATTTAATAGTAGTTATTTAATGAAGTATTATGAATTTATATTTTTCTAATATAATAATTAAATCTTGACACATTTTATGATTGCTTACGTTATGTACAATAATAATGATAATAATAATAATAATAATCTCCTTATATTATTAAAATTTGTGCGCATCTGTCTGTCTGTCTGTCTGTCTGTCTGTCTTTCTGTCTGTCTGTCTGTCTGTCTGTGAGAAATGCCTTGTGACCGCTAAAGCTCCGGCGCTAATGGTCGCATCGCCTCGAAACTGGTGTCGACAGACGCATAATTTCTTCATCTCGACATCGCGACAATTCGCTAAGCGATGCGACCCTAATTAGCGGAGATATTAATTAAAATGTCCACCCATGTCTACCGAAAAATGACCCAGAATTCATGATTAAATGCTTAAAAAGCGACATTTTTACGGAAAAAGTGGAAAATTAATTAGAAATATCAGTCGTATTGTTACAAACAAGATACCATTGGAAAGGGCTTTTTTTTCTCAATCCGATGGTTTAAACGGCTTATCGATCGGACAATTAGATTTTTTAAAATTAACTAAAGTATGAAAAAGAAGGTGGCAACAAATCACAAGAGTTTTATTAATTTCGCAATAGACGTATTTCGGTTACCATGGCGCCGGGCGAAAGAATAAATAGATTTTACTTCGTGCTTTAATGATTTTGTACTGGAGATAAAAATTGCAAATTTCAAAATGCTTCAATTTTATTTAAAATTATTTCAAACTTGCTACACACTTTTGACATCACAAGACGAAGTAGCAGTTCAATTTTCATCAGGTTTCCAAAATAAATAAAAAATGTACAATTTAATTGCAAATTAAATTTTATTCTCATACGCGTATTTCAAATTCTAACTATGATTAAATTATTTTTAATACATCATTCGAAAGATATTTTAAAGTACTTTTATATTATCGAAAGTGGGATTCAAGATTTCGCTTCATTTACATGTTTTGAGGTCTCCTGAATCGGTTTTCTTTTGTATCTCAGCTACTAATTAAAATAATTTCATAAGTAATACATCATTCGATAGCATTGTTGATTTGCAATCGAACAGTAGATTACAGAAATTTCTACCGCCAAATGGCGCTGTAATATTTTAAAATTTCAATATTTCAATTTCTAATTATGATTAAATTATTTTTAATACATCATTCGAAAGATATTTTAACGTTCTTTTATGCTATCGAAAGTTTTAACCAGATTTGCACGTTTTGAGGTTTCCTGATTAGGTTTTCTTTTGCATCTCAGCTAATTCAGTTAGACCGTTCAAAATTGGTATATGTAGGTTAATTAAGAAGGGCTGAAAGGGTGGGGAAGATATAGGCGTGCACCGCGCACACGGGACAGCGCTGCCGAAGACAGTGGGGACCTGGTCCGACTTTTTAATCGATTAGAAATGATTTTTTTTTTTCATTTTCTTTTCTTAAGAAAAAAATTTGATTTGAGAAGGAATATGTGCGCGTAGCGCGCGTATACCTTCACACGTGCGCGCGCAGCGCGCATGGGTCTGCGCTGCCGGAGGCAGTGGGGACACGGTGTGAGCCTTTACCAAATCAGAAATGATTTTTTTTAGGGGGCACGAAGGGTCAGGGAAGAAATACGCTCGCGCAGCGCGTGTATTCCTTAACTTGAGCGCGCATGGTACTGCGGTGCCGTAGGCAGTGAGGACCCGGTCCGACTTTGTACCCGATGAGAAATTATTTTTTTTATTTTATTTTCTTAAGAATAAAAATTTGATTTGAGAAGGAATGTGCGCGCGCAGCGCACGTATACCCTCACACGTGCGCGCGCAGCGCGCATGGGTCTGCGCTGCCGAAGGCAGTGTTAACCCGGTGTGAGTTTTTACCCGATCAGATTTTTTTTTTTTTTAGGGCAGGGGGGCACGAAGGGTCAGGGAAGGAATACGCGGGCGCAGCGCGCACGAGGCTGCGCTGCCGAAGGCAGTGGGGACCCGGGCCGACTTTTTACACAATCAGAAATGATTTTTTTTTTAATTTCTTTTCTTGACACTAAAAGTTACTGTTAGTGATTCATTAATTTTAGTGATTCATTTGAAAATACTGACCCGCTAGCGGGCGAAGCTCGCTAGTAATAATAATAATAATAATAAGTGATGATTACATTGGAGATAGGCATTAATTACAAAATATCTTTTATAATCAATCATCTGAAGCATCACAAATTAAGTTTTAATATTTTTTTTTATTCAATAAAAAGTATTGGATTCATAAAAATTTTCAACGTCCGGTTTTCGATGGAATTACATGTTTTGAAATCTCCAGAAAACGATTTGACCATTTTTAGAAAATATATGTCGGTCTGGGATCCCGGAAAAAAAGAGCACTTTTTCACTTCGCAAATCGCAAAATAATAAATATAAAATAAGGAATTTAAAGAATGACTTTCAAATTACATTTTTAGAATTTCATTTGATTTGGTACACCATTTATTTTATATCTGAGAAAAAAAAAGGGGGGGGGGGAGCTAGCAGGAAATGGAATGAAAACAATTGTTTTTATACCACCTTCTTACCAATTTTAATGAAACTTTGTATAAGCACGTACAATTTGTGACTATCACAATGAATGTACACATTATATACCTGGGGGGGGGGGGGGCAAGGGAGCGCAGATGGAAGTAAACTATATTATTCTTTAAACTACCCTATTACTGATTTAAAAAAAAAAAAAGTATGTGTATATACAACGTACTGTTTAAGAAAAATTACAGTGAGTATTACACATATCTGGACTGTTTACTGGGGGTGGAGGGTAGAGGGGGGCAGAGTGAAGAAAATCGTTGTTTTTATAACACCATGCTACTTATTTATATGAAACATTGTACTATCACTATCAATTACATTTTATTAAAATTATAGTGAAAGTTACCTACAGTTGATTGGGGAGGGGGGGGGGCAGATGAAAAATAAAATAATCTTTTTAAAAAACACTCATTATCCATTTTTTTTTTTTTTTTTTTTTAATTGACATTTTGTGTAAATATCACTTACTATTAATGAAAACTTACAGTGTCATATGTCTGGGGGGGGGGGCACAGAAGGAAAGAAAATAAATGTTTCTATCACTGTATTTTGAATTTTAATAAAATTTATTATAAATATCATTGAATAATTAGGAAAATTTACCCTGATTATACCCCTGATCTTGGGGGCTATGGGGAGGGGCCAACAGAGAAAAATGATTGTATAAGTACCACAATGTTACGAGTTTTAATTTAAAATTTCAAAAACTATTACCTACATTTAATGAAAAATTTCAAAGAATGTTACATATATCTAGGAGGAAGGGGGGGGGGGCTGAGGAAAAAAGATATTGATTTTAAATCACTTTGCTTTACATTTATAGGAAATTTTGCATAGATATCTCTTATTGTTTATCAAAAATTGAAGAGAAGAGGGTTACACTACCAGGTGAGAACTAAGGGCTAATATGTTTTTTTTTGTACAATTTTGTTGCTCATTTAATGAAACTTTGTAGAAATATTACTTACTGTGTAAAAAATATTACAGTGAAGGTTAAGTATCAGTTTCTTTCTCTTCCTGAGTTTGTACGCAAAAATTCAATGTATGATTTAAATCTGAAAAATTTTACTAAAAAATTAAATTTCTTCTTTTAATCTGTCTCTTTTGCCTCCCCCTCCCCCCACCTAGAAATAAAAAACTTACGCTCTCGTTGATGTTTAGCATGAGTTTTACAAGGAGAAATTAAGAAAAGTGCCCTTTTAATACGAACGATAGTAATTTTTTTTAAATATATAAATTAATTTAAAGTAAATAAATGAATAGACGTCAACGAGTAACAAACTTTATAATAAGGATCAGGGTACGCCGATTTAAATCAGCTTGATTAAAATCCATAAAAACTGAAGTGTTTCAACAGTTTTCTACCAGTATTGCAAAACAAACAACAGAGATTAATTTCAAATATGACGTAAAATTTGACTAACATTTCATAAGAAAAAAATAAATAAAAAAATAAATAAAAATAAAATAAATAAAAACAGAAATTGAGAGAGCACAGTCTATTAGATCTATATCTTACAGTGCAAGTGTAGGAGGTAAAGAAGCACAAAATTTAGATGATAAATTTATTTTTAATTACTGAAAACTGTTTTTTTTTTTTCATGAAATTTTAATTATATTTTAGGCTGTATATTTGAAAATAATGTCTGTTATAAGTACAAAAATTTGAATAAACACCATAAAATGCAAGAACATGCAACAATTGTTTCGGGTCGAAATAAGACACGATTTTTCGTCAGGCGAACAAAGTAAGCACGAGTGCTACAAATAAAAGAGCGTTGCCGCTTTGTTTGAAATTCTCGATCATTTCGTCTATTCATTTTATTTCTTTACCTTACTCGCATAACTAAGCCATCTATACATCCCGTTTAGGGATTCAGAAAATGACTACTCGTTCTAGATGAAGGTAAAATATGTATATAAAATATTTTTTGTCAATGTAATTTCTAAAGAGAAAAAATTGAAACATATTACAATCAAGATATGATTCTGCACATTTTTCTATCCTTGTGTTATTTTCAAATGCATTTATTATTTTCAGTAAATAGTAAGCGAATGCTATTTCATTAAATACACTATTAAATCAAAAACTAACACTACCTTTGAAAAATGTTAAACAAATAACATTAATTATCATTTTGCATTGTAATGTTATCTATAATTCTATTTGTATAAAATAAAATTCTTAAGTTTCTAAATTGTTTACTAAAATTTCGATTATGCGCAGTCTCATCAAAATATTCTTTTACAGCAGTCCAATGGAAGAGGTATATCGTATATCTTATATTAGTAAACAAAAATTTCATGTTATTCTTATTTGTCTTAATCTTTTAAATAATACCTTTTTATATGCATTTAAACATCTTTGTGGCGAGTTTTCATAGAATAAAAAGAAACACGCTCTTTTTTACCACCTTCAAAAAACGTAAAGGTGTTTCCTATGTTATGTACAGTATAAAATAAAGACTGATTTAAAAATACCGATCATGGACTTTAATGCATCAGAAATAATTTTGCAAGTCCCTCTACACACATTAGTTGCGATAATTATATCATTTTCAATAGAGAATATCGATATGCCATAGAAAACTTGAATTAGGTATACCAGCTCCAAGCCCTTTAATAAACATTATCGGAAAAAAGATCTTTATCATAGAGGTTAACAGACAAACAGAAAGACAAAACGAAGCCATACTCATTCTTAAACATCCTTAGAAGCTTTTAAAACGCTTTTTTTTTTTTTTTTAGTTCCCCATCATACTATAGATATGGGGAACTTAGGTAATTGTGAAAATTTTCGACCTCGGCTTTTTGACTTTTTTACACGTTTTCAGGTGTGAGGAATCCGAAAATGACAAAATTTCTATGGTGTCTGTCTGTAGGGTGTCTGTTAGTCTGTTAGTGTGTTAGTCTGTTAGTGGGTCAGTCCGTTAGTTTGTTAGTCTGTGTACACGATATCTCAAGAACAAATTGTCGCAGAGAGGTCAGATCAGTTTTAAAATATTACTTTCGACACTGGAAAGAACCCTATTCATTTGCAACATTCGAATTTAAAAACTTCGTAAGTTATTAGAAATTTACGATTTTCTTAACATGGGAGAATAGGACAAAAATTCACTTAAACGTGCATTAAATGGACACTTTTTACTGTAAAACTGTCAGACCAGTTTTAAAATATCAGTTTTGATGCCGGAATGAACATCAGTAACTATAAATATGCTACTTTGAAAATTTCGCAAGTTATTGGAAATTTACAAATTTCTTAACATGGCTGTATAGGACAAAATTTCACATAAACGCCAATTTTTAGAGATATTTTTATCCTAAAGATGTCAGACTACTTTTGAAATATTATTTAGGACACTGGCATGAATATTAATGACTATAAATTTTCCAATATAAAGATTTCGTAAGTTATTGGAAATTTACGAATTTCTTAACATGTCGAATTAGAGCAAAATTTCACATAAACGTCAATCTTGAGGGATATTTTCATCGTAAAGATGTCAAACCACTTTCGAAATATTATTTAGGATACTGGCATGAATATCATAGACTATGATTTTT
>OZ005662.1:37873103-37921103 GCA_963930645.1 Salticus scenicus
GAGTTCTTCAACTTTCTGTCAATGTTGGCAACATAATGATTTATCCCTACGACTAGAGACTTTCAATAGCTTTATTGTTATTTGGGGATCTTTTCAAAAATTGCCTTCATTTTGGGAACAATCTGAGCTTAAATCATAGAAAATCTGCTTGATTTTTTTTTTTTTTTTTGAAGAAATTTTTATTTTTCCTCTTTAGTAGAAATCAAGCTGGGGATTTTTTCGAAAAAAAAAAACACCCTGATTTGGGAAAATTTGAAGACCTGTTTGGGGAAATAATTTTCGACCATCTGGCATCACTGAGTGTAGGCGGTAGAGATGGGAATAATCGAATGATTTTGATAATCGAGTGATTTGCTTTCGAGTGATTTTAATAATCGAATGATTTTACGGTCGATTTTTGATGACGTAAGCGTAGAATAAGCGTTTTGTAATTAGTTTCGGTTTCTTCGTAGCTATCAGGTTGCTTTCTGTTTATACTTTGTCTTTTCACTCATTGCTATGAAATTTTAAGGTCTAACCTAGAGTCCTGCACACCCGACCCGAACCCGACAGATGAATTTTATGTCAACCCGAAACCCGACCCAAACCCGCTGTCTTTAGACCCGAAACCCGAAAATTAAATAAAAATTACTTATTCATCTAAAAATCATACAAAACTTTTTTAAATTATAAAATAAGGTAAATTTTCACTGTCATACAGTTGGTAAATTATTTAAAAAATAATTTGAAATGTAATCACTAATTGTTTAGTTTAAAAATTAAAAAATCTGAAAAATAGATCAATGATAATTTTTAACGATTTATGTAAATTGTTAACTTCAAGAGTAAACTAATATGTTGTGGCCACCACAAGACTTTCTTTTATACTTTCCTATATTTTACTAAGTGCAAACAATTTATTTATTTATTTATTTTTATTATTATTATCTAGCAGGATGAATGCAAACGATTTGCATCTTAAGAGACAACTAACACTAAATATCCAAAGTATGCATTTTTATTGCCTATAAATGGCATCTTAAAAAGTACATTTTTATAACCCGATAAGAATTCAAATTGGATCATCATAATGTCTCGTAATAGCCTTTTCACATTTCAAGCTTTGTTTGATTATACTCAATAGAACCTGAGATATAGCCTCCTCCTAAATCTCGAAAATTGCTGATAGCAGCGCCACCTGTTGATCGGTTGACAAAAATTGATGGGCACTAATTTAGGTCAAGGTGCCTCTACATATAAATTCATATATAATTCTGAACAGTAGCTCCGGAGATACAGTCACCACAAAATTTTTGTCACACACACACAGGCAGACAGATATTTTCTATAAATGATAAAATCGTGTTCTAGACCTCTCAAAACGTGTAAATCCGTCGAAAACTGGAAGTCGAAAATTTTTATGAATCCAATTCTTTTATCGAATGTAGAAGAAAGTAAAAAATGCACTTCAATTTAAATGTTCGTAATTTATTGTTTAATACTTATAGTCTGGGGAAAAAATGATGTATTATTCTTTATTGCTTTTTTCCAATGTGGATGTTTAACTTTACTATAATAATTTGTGTAGCATGTATGTGATTCACAGTTAAACATCTGCTATTTAAGGGTCATTGATCACTTTAAATTCCCATAATCAGCAACTTAGCCCTCCGGTGACAGTTTTGCTTGGTGCATTATTTATTTGTTCTAGAGAAGGCGATAAAGATCTGCCTTGATGGCATTCGTTTCCTTTATGTGTTTATTTTACATTACTCTTTTAAATTAAATTACAACAAGTATTCCCTGTATATTTTCTGCATATACAAATGTAAATGGAAGAAAATTCAAAATTTCATTAACATAAAAGCGAGGATTAAAATTCATTGAAAATAAAGATATCTTAAAAAAAAAAAAAAAAAAAAAAAAAAAAATGTAAATTAAGAAATAATTTAAATTCTCAAAACGTAAAAGCAAGGTTATGTTGTATTTCTTATATGTGTATATATATACATATATTAACAATAGTAAATAAAAATTTTAATACAGTACTAAAATTTTCATACAATTTCTATAGATGATTAGTTTTCGATTTGTTGAAGAAAAGAAAACGTATACGGATATTTTTTTGTCATGCTTACACGGATTTTTTTTTTTTTTTTTTTCAGGTGGGTATCCGCGTATAGGAAAAGGGAGCTCCGACACGTGTCTAAAATCAGTTAAAGAGCTATAATTATGTCTACAAATTTATGCTTTCAATTGTAAATTTTTTTTTGAATGATGATCTCAAGTCGACCCGACTCGTAGAAAGCTAGTTCAAAACCAGGTCATGTCCATTCGCACAGCCGTACGGAATTTTCTGTGTTTTTTCTCCAAAACTCACAGGAAAACTGCTATTGAGTGTACTCTCCTCGAACCTAGGTCCCAAGGGCAGACAAACACCTTCAATTCTCCCATTATAACCGAAATGTTTAAATTAGTCCACAAATAGACACTGAATAAAATATTGGAAATTTTTATTAGGTTCATTTCGTTATTATTTATACTCAGAATTCCTTTTTTAGAAATATATATATATATATATATATGTATGTATATATATATACTAAGGCCAGGCCATTATGAAACCTGAATCCGTTACTTTTTGACATGCTTGAAAAAAAAATAATAATAATAATAAAAATCCTTTTTATTATTTCTTATTCATGCATTAAAATATCTCACAGCATTTTTTTTTTTTTTTTTTTTTTTTTAAATGTAAACTTAAAGACTAATAATTTTTTATAAAAGTGTGTGAAACTGTTTAACCCATATTTCACCCTCGTCCTAAAATAGGACACCATGCATAAGTGATGTTTATATAAATTCTTTTGAATATTTTAATTCAAATTAAAGACGATATATTATTTAAAAGTCCAATAAATACATATGTGTCTTTATCGTTAGTTTAAATTAACGTTTAATATATGTTTTTTAATTTTTAAAATGACGATTTTTAAAGATTTATTCATTACATTTTCAAAATATTATTACTTAAAAGGTTATACATTCAAGAATAATGGATATACAAATTTATTGAAGTAATATTCTACACTTTGTACTGTAAAACAATTATATAAGTATATATATATATATATATATATATATAGAGAGAGAGAGAGAGATGTTAAAACCCGAATAAACTACTACGTCAGAAACGCCAAAGAAAAATATTGGAAATGCATACAGCTGTTTCGGTAGCCTATAGCGTACCGTCTTCAGTGCAAAAAAGATTCTGAATCAGGAGCTCCTGAACGAGCACTATACGAGCACTATACGAGCACTTCTCCTGATTCAGAATCCTTTTTGCACTGAAGACGGTACGCTATAGGCTACCGAAACAGCTGTATGCATTTCCAGTATTTTTCTTTGACGTTTCTGACGTAGTAGTTTATTCGGGTTTTAATATTCCAACGCCAAGTCTCCTGTTATTATTATATATAGAGATGGTCTGTTTTCCTTATAATTCCAAATGTCCTACATTATTGTCCTACTTTTAGGACAACCTGTACCGATTAAACTAATGAAAAGTTGGTAAGTTTTTTGATTTTGTGTGTATACACAGACATTGAAAAACATTTTTTCAATGCTTGGTAGGATATGGGTTAAACGGGAAAAAAAGGAAGGCGGGGGGGAGATTTCTTTGTGTCAGCCATATAATACTCTTAAAAGCGATTACAGAAATTCTAAATGATTTTGAAGGGTTGATATTTAATTGCAGTTTTATTTTTAAACGTAGCTATGACTGCTAAAAATGCCATATTGTTTATTAACTAATGCTTAGAACAAGAAAATACTATACATTTTTTTTTCTTTTAAAGTATATAATGTTATTATTGCGTAAAAATAAATAAATAAACAAGGGAATAAATTAAAAGAAAAAATGAAAAGAAAGGAAGAAATAATATTTAAAGTTGTAGCGCTAAATTCAAACTCTTACGAATATATTAAATTGCCTATCGATATTGAGCCATCTTCCCTATCATTTAAAAGAATATAGACGGCGCTGTCGCCATTCTCGGCAAAATATCTAATGATATTTTGCCGATCATTAAAATGAAGTGAAAACATTTTGTTTTCAGAAGTCAGAAGTTCGTCGGCTAGATGTAGCTGTTTTCGTGTAAGACGCCCCTGTGGCCATGGGCCGCAGGCTGCGGCCTGTAAGAATATTCGTTCTTATGTATATCCTAATGTTCTGTTTACTGCGCGCGATGTATATAGTTATTGTGATTGTGCTTTATTATAATTAAAATATTAAATAATGGAATGCCAGAGCTCGTTCTTTCAATGTTCTAAGGTGTCATTCCGTTAAAAAGTTAAGATATATTTTTTTTTAATCTTAAAACGTAAAAAAAAAAAAATTAAAAATGTAAAAATCTCTAACACCAAGTTTATATGTGTCTCCTATTAAACATACACTAACACGCATTAAAATTAATGATAGACAGTTATAAATTTATAGTAATTCGCTTGCACTATGAGACAGAGGAAAAAAATAAAAAGCAAGACTTTCATTCAATATCTACAGTATATATAAAAGTCATAGTTGTGGTCATAGTATGGTCATAGTATTGAACATACATGTATATAGATACAGCATAATTGATTATCCACAAAATTGAGAGCCATAGGTTTCGTACATAAATCACAAAAAGGCTGAACATGAAATTGAAATGACATAAAATGCATTCTAGCTTAAAAACTTGAATGTATCGTATATAAAACATAATACAAACAATTAAAATATTTATAAAAAGTAAAATTATTTGTACAGTCGAACCTCATTAACGTGAATCTCATGGGGGATAAAAAATTTGTTCATGTTATCAGTAGTTCATGTTATCAGTAACTAATCTTCTTTTTGACGGGGATTGTGGAAACAGTTCATGTTAAAAGTAATTCACGTCAACGAGGTTTGACTGTACTTCATATACTATAGGATGTAAAAAACATAAAGAAAAAAAGTGAACTTAAGATGAAGCCATGGTTCAATTTGTAATCTAATTTATGCTCTAAATTAAACAGTACCGCAGACATGCAAACATTTAGTTTATTCCACAGAATTGTGAATAACCGCCACAATTTCACACCACTTTATTTGTAGAAAAATCTTCTCCAATATTTAATTACGATTGAATATTAAAGAAAGTATTCGCCAGGTAAACTGGTGTGAAAGAAAAAAAAAAGCGGTCACATCAATATTTTGAGATAAATTGAAATCTTGACGTGTTTGGTAGCGTATTCTACTGGAGAACAAATAAAGCTAAAACCACATAATTCTTTATATTTACTTTTTTTTTTAAACCTATCATTTGTATCTGTTTATTGTTGATGATTTAAAAAAAAAAAAAAAAAAAACTTTCTTCTGATTTCGCCCATTTTCCGCTCAACGAATTATCCACAACGTGTGTAATCCGTTTGCGGATAATCGAGAGTTTACCGTATATATATATATACAGATTATTACGGATAAATCGAATTGCAGTAGTCGGTCGATACAGGTTTTGGGTTTTTTTTTTAGCGCATTTTAAACGCAAATTATTTTGTATGGGGTGGAGGTGGGGGGAGAAAAGTAAATCTTTTTCTTTAGCAATTTTTCTAAAAGTTAACTAATCGTTTTCAGGACATCCGAAAACGTTTAAATCCATCGAAAAACGGAGATCGAAAATTTTTACGAATCCAATATATGTATTTTTTTCTCGTTTATATTGATTTTTCAAAAAAACGAGAAAAACAAAATAAAATCCTTATTTATTTATTTATTTATTTATTTATTATTATTATTTCATTTGGTCAAAATATTTAAAAAGCGCAATAAATAAATCAATAAAAATAAAAATAGCACATTATTTTCCTTAAAATATGAAATTGCGTTCTTTAGCAGCAGTTACATACATATTAATGTTTTAAAATTTCTTTTATGCTATTTCTATTTGGTGCCAAAGGGAAAAAGAAAAAAATTGTTTTCATTTACTCTACTTTGTCCGAAAGAAATAGATCTCTCGTTCTAATAGCTTATTTCATGACAAAAGTTCAGGGCTGGAAGTTTCCGTCTTTCTTCAAGATATTTTCAAAATCTGAATGGCAATTTTTATCATAAAATAAACAAAAAAATTATCGTTACTGAATAATGGCTGGAAAATGTCCTGAAAAAAAAGGAGGGTGTTTCGAATTCTACAGAAATTAAAAATTCTGGAAACAGTAAACGTAAGATTATTTAAAAAAGCAGATAAATATAATATAAAATCTAATTTCAATAGGTATATCTGTTATAGCAGATATCGATTTTGAAAATAAATAAATAAATACACAAAATAAAATAAATTCAATAAATAAAAAAGAGAGAAAAATCTTCCGGGATTCAAAAACCCCACTATCGGATCACAGTTAATTAACAGCAGCGCTACCTGTCGGCCGAAATACACATAAATTTAAACTAGCGTAGTTGTCTGGCCAAATTTTTCAAAGGTCGTTTGGATGGTGAGCAAACATCCAGGTTCAGATTATAAAACGGGCATAGAATGCAACTGGCGCCAAATTTCGGCTGATTGTCGAAATTTGCTACAGGCAGGTGTTTGCAGGGTGAGTGAACAGGCGGTCGTAGATTTTGAAACAGGAAAACAACATCGAAGACGTCACCGAGCAGAAGTTTAATACGGTGAGTTTTCTGAAGGATCGCAAACCCACTGGTCGCCGAAGGCGAATTTGTAAGCTATACTGAAACAAAAGAACTTTCATCCTGATTTAGTTAAATTAATTATTTAATTTTTTTTTTATAATTCTACCTCTATTTAAATTGGTATTAAAATTCTTAAAATAAAGAAAATTGGAATGTAAAATTAGAATTTCGTTTAAAATGACCTAATGAAATCTTCAAATTAAGCTCTAAGGATCTTTACACAAATTAAGTTTAATATGAAATGGAATATGACAAGGAACATTCAAGGTCAAAGTCATTGAATATAACCCTAAAGCGCTCCCAATTTTTGCACTGATTCGGCCCCAGAAATATACCTCTTTTAATTTTTAAAATAAACTATGTGCATCATACTGTCATGTGAACATTCTTTGCTATTAAAAAAAAAAAAAAAAAAAAAGTCAAATAATATCTTAAGAACTATGTTTTTATACTTGTTATATTATTTATCTTGAAGTCAAAGGGAATACATTTCAAGTTCAAGTTAAGAAAATCTTCTTTTAACCCTAGAACACTAGCGTGTTCATAAATACCCTATCACTAGAGATACCTAAAATTGACGCGCTCATATAAAAGTCGTTTTATTTGCTTATATTACATTAATATTGTTTTTAAATATGTTTAATTATTTGCTGTTTTACCCAATATTACTAATTTTTCATTATCTGAATAATTATTTCGAAGCACTCAAACTCAAACAAGTGTATCGACGATAGTAGGGAAAGTGCAGAAAAAAACCATTAAATGAAGACCGCACGTAAAATTTACGTACCACTAGTGTTCTAGGGTTAAAAATTAATTTGTAATCATAAACATATTCAATTTGTTATGATAAATTGCTTAATAAATAATTAATATTTTTTGTTGAATTTCATGAGTGCAAGTTTATACACGTTAACATAAATCTGTTCATATAAAAAAGTGCATTTAGCACTTTCTTGGCCAGCATATAACTTGATAAATGAAATTGTATGAAAAACCTTTAAAATGACTATTCTGAATGATTAATAAGAAACATTTTTTTTTAATTAATTGTAAATCGTTAAGAGAAAAGTTATTGGTGTCATGAACTAGACATGCTACAATATGTTTACAACTAATGCGTTTTAACGAAATTTTAATTAATCAATACAAAATGTTAATATAAAAATTAAAAACTAACCTTTCTGATGAATGGACATTCTTCATTCCATGCTCTTCACGTTGTTCATTCCTCGTTCATGGTTCATCTGCATCTGAGTTCAGAGACGCAGATGTTATGCTTCCACAAGCAGATGTTCCTGTCTAAAGTCCACAGGAAGTCGATTTTACAGCATTTAGTGCTTGAATTTATTTCACAGCATAAATACTTGAAAATATACCGCAGAAAGTGCAGGAAAAATTACAACATTTTTTTACAGTGAGGTTGTCGGTTACAATGTAGATATATAGCGGAATGTAGTAAGAGGTGTGTTGTGGAGGGTGAAGTAGATGGCTTTATGCTGTAGTATGGTTAGCTTTGCTGTGTTACTAATAGCAAGTACTTAGAGATTATAGAACGTATGATTTTAGCGTTAGCAGAGGGAAATAGTTGTGCGTTAGCTACGTATCTGCTTCTTCACAAGTAATTCAAGAGTGGTGAGAATCACTTTCCATATTTTTATTGTTATTCATTTATTTATTCACAATTTGAGTTTCTCGGAGGCTAGTTGCCCCCTCCCCCTCCCTTACAGTTTAAGTGAAATAAATCTTTCTTATTTATTTTAAAAGATTCTCGACTTATATTGTTTAGCTATTTAAATATTTAACTAAAATGGGGTCTGCTGCTATTGATGCCGGTGGCGCAGACCTTACAGTGGCGCCATAGTTTACTCGACACCCCCGCTCGAATTTATTTCACTGGATCAGGCAGTGTTAGTGAATTCTTCAGTAACCTTGAAGGATATATCGAATTGTCTAAAACTGATAATGCCGATAAATGTAATCTGCTAAAATACTGCTTAAAGGGAGATGCTAAATTGTGGTTTGAAAATGTAGGCTTTCTTACACTTAGCCTGAACCCCACACATGATGTTCTAATGAGGCGAATTAAACACAATTTTTCTACAGTCGCCAATAAATCTAAACTACGCCAGGAATTACACTGGTTCTCATAATTATACGGACACCCGTTTTTCTATATTAACTAAACACTGAACACTATTATTTAAACAAATATATTTTTTGTTAATTTGAATTTCATTAACAGACTATATTTAAAAAGTTTTCTCGTTTTTCTATCTTAAAAAACTTTACATACGGTCGAAAAGATGATTTTTCAGGTGTTCACAATTATAAGGACAGCTCGAATCCTTTTTTTTTTTTTTCAGTTATTCTTTAAATTAATATTTTATGGGGTCTATTTTTAGGGTGAAAAAGTCAGACCTTCTCTCTGGTATACATATATATATATATATATACATTTTTTTTTTAATATTCAGTTTCAAAACCATTTCATTCAGCATAGATGATGTTCTGAATACATTTAAACTATTTAAAATTGCTTTCCACTTGCATGCAATTTTCTAATAGGACAAGTTAAAGTTTTGTCAACTTTTAGACCACGAGAAAGTCAATAATACAGAAGTTTCTTTCTTCAAACTATTTCCTATTGCCCTAGAATTAGAGCAAAAATGTAAATCTTGTTGGAAAAAACAATATTAACCCCCAAAATCTAACAAAAATCTGAGAATTCCACGTTTAAAACTTGCGGATATTCTCTTGATACTCATAATATTAGAAAAATTTCTAAATTCATTCTGCCTTCAGTAGAAACAGCTCCCCAGAGCAACATAGATCCACTTTTAAAATGCCCGACCCATATCTACTTTTAAAAAATCTGCTCTGTCTTTCGCCATCTTCAGATCGTGCCAGTAACTGTTAAAACCATTTGGTTAATCAAGAACAAAATGTTTTTCATCTGAAAATGCAACATTTTACTGTTACATTTTACTGTCTTTATTCAAATTTAACACAGACGTTCTTTCCCCCATTAATTACTTATTGATTATTATAGGTTTTTTATTCATTTTAACATATTATTAATTATTTTAAACATGCATAATTGTGGTCCCCAACCTTTCGTTAAAAATTACGAGCAAATTCAGCAGCAGTCATTATGTGTAGTATTCAAATTTCTCTTAAGGTCCACAAATTTTCCCGAAATTTTAAATTTACTAATAGCTTCATACACAGCTGTCTTGCTCACATGTACTCTCGAACTTATTTGACGGTCAGAAAATCCAATTTTATGCAGGGTTAATATTTCTGACCTTTTAGTAACAGTAAGTGAAGGTTTTATACCCATTACAATAATTGCACAGCAGCACTGTCAAGGACAAAATCTAATAAACAACTGGCGATAAACATGCCGGCCACCTTTATTTATAGCAGTAGAATGCGTCTGATGCAATTAGCACATGATATGACGCAATAATCTGCGCATATGATGCAATGTTTTAAAATACTGAAAATCGGCAACTGGTCTTAAACTTTTGCAAATGACTGTAGATGATGAATTTCAAAGTCCCTAACCGATGGAACATTGATCCTTTGTTTATTAACCTAAAGTGTAGTAATATCTCTTTAGTAATGTAATGTGAGTGCCAATCAGATGTTTTATTTTGAACATAATTAATTTTTTCTAGATGTTTTAATTTTTAAAACATTTAACAATTATTCTTGTAATATTAAAGGATATGCATTCATTTAATTTTTTACTTACCGAACACTATAGTGAGGAAAGTATTATAATCAAAAATCCCAATTCGAGATTTTGATGTTTCCATACGTTTCGAGGTGCCCTGAGTCCGTTTTCACTATTTTTACGATGATGTATGTATGTGTGTGTGTATGTACGTATGTGTGTGTGTGTGTGTATGTATGTGCGTGTGTATGTCTGTTAGTGAACACGCTAGCATCTAAACGCTTTGTTCGAATAAGCTGAAAGTTGGTGCGTATATTGTAAAACACCATAGTACGAACCCTATAGATTTTGGTGAATCTAGCACTTATAGTATTTTTACAGGGACACAAAGAACAAATCTTTATCATTATGGTCTATGGGACCAAAATCGTAAAAGTGCGATAGCATCTAAACGCCTTATTCAATTGAGCAAAAAATTTATACACTTATTATAGGTCACAGTTACTCAATCTGTATAGAGTTTGGAGAATCTGGCACTTACAGTTTTTTTACAGGGGCACAAAGAAAAATTCTTTATCATTAGGGCCTATGGGGCCAATTTTTTGAAAGTGCGATAGCGTCTAAACGCTTATTTAATCTGAACAAAACATTTGTACACATGTTATAGGTCACAGTTGCACGAACTGTATAGATTTTGGTGATTTTAGCACTTACAGTTTTTTTACAGGGACACAAAGAAAAATTTTTATCATTATGGCTTGTGGGACCAAATTTTTACTTTCTTCTATATTCAATAGAAGAAAGTATTGGATTCGTAAAAATTTTCGACCTCGGGTTTTGGATGGATTTACAAGTTTTGAGAGCTGTAGAACACGATTTGACCATTTTTAGAAAATGTCTGTCTGTTTGTCTCTCAGTCTCTGTGTGTGTGACAAACTTTTGTGGCAACTGTATCTGAGGAACTACTTCACAGAATTTCACACATTGATATGTAGTTGCACCTTGACATAAATTAGTGCCTATCAACTTTTGGTAAAAAAAGTTTTACAGGTTGCGTTGCCATCCCGCTTTTTCTAAATTTCTGACATAGTGGTATAGTACAAAATTTTGTATAAATATGCATAAAGAGAATTATTTTTTAATAATCACTACGAAATTTACCAGAATTATTTATAATAGAGATAGTCAACTGGGAAAATTTTTTTGTATGTGTAGGAACCTCGCCTTCTCCCCCCCCCCCCCCTCCTCGAGGGGAGTAAATTTTCTTGATGGGCATCTTTCCAAAGAGCTCGCCAGTACCTTTAAAACGAATGGTTGAACCGTAGATCTGCGATAATTTAAAATGAAGTTATCGATTTTTTTTCATTTTTAAAAATATATTATGTTTCAATGTAATATTGACAATAAAATTGGGTTTTTTCGGATATTTAGTGTTATACTACTTCTCTAATATGGAAATCATCTGCAATATCATGGAAGATAATTTTTTTAAATAATATTTTTAATAAATTCTTTTTACTGAGTGAATTTGTATAGGAAAATAAAGAAGAAAGTAATGTGGTGGCCATAACATACTAGTTAAAAGTGCAATAGCATCTAAACGCCTTTTTCAGTTGAGCTGAAAATGTATATGAATATTATAAATCACTGTTGCTCTGACTAGAAGCATTTTGGTGAATCTAGCATTTATAGGTTTTTTACAGGGACACAACAAAAATTCTTTATCATTATGATCTATGGGCTCAAAGTTCAGTAGCGTTCAATAAAACACCGTGTAATACATGGAGAAAAACACTCAAACACTTTATTATGGTTTTATCTCTTTTGTTTGTTTAACAACTCCTCTTTCTTTACTTTATCTACAAAACTGTTAATTACATAATGTTCGGAAAGTCGAGTGGAGTCACTCTAGATTTTTTTTCTGTTAAAGGTATGTACTTCATTCATATTCAAATTGACGAATCTTTCACATGTAATGAAATAATTTTCTCAATCGTCAAAATTTTAAATATATTGCTCATTAAGGGAATCTATTACTTTAAAAAGTCTATTTATTTACAAAGTATTATTTTTAAAAAATGTGTATCTCTTTACTATATTATTATGTGGCTATTCTTAAAAAAATATTTCTTCTTTCTTAACGAAACGCAATTTAGAAGCTGTACTCTCCTATTCGACAAAATTTTATCGATTAAAATAATCGATGATCAATCGATTAGGCAATATTACCAATCAGAATGTACGTTTGTCCGATAATAAATCGAAATTTTTTGTAATAACTATATCATTGGCGCAGAATGATCTTGGCCATCCCATCACTGTACCATGAATTAGTTTCAACTATTTCAAACGAAGCATGATACTTGTCACAGAAGTTATTATTTTTTTCTTATCTGCAAGATATTTATAAAATTTAAAATCAGCAACGAGTGAATGCGCCAGTCTTTCGTTGTTAATTGCGATTTCTGATTACGTTACTGCTCGAGATGGCGAGACCTTGTCAAATGTTTTGACATGCTTCTGATTTTACTTTCAATGTCTGTATTGTGCTTAAAAATTTTCGGTGTACCTGATCGGTACTAAATACGTAGATTTATTTTTCTAATGTACGTTAAGTTATTTTTGACTTCCATTCGCTGTAACTGATCTGATCTGTTAAAATAACTTTATTCATTCAATATTTGATTTACTTACAAATAAATTGTAAACATGAATGAAATTCTGATTGTGTTTTTAAAAATGTAAGTTTAAAAAGAGATTATTTAAGTTTAGTTAACAATATTATAATTTTACTACAATATACTAATCAAAATTAGGAGTTAATGATCGAAAATAATTTTTGCTTCACTGTTTAAATGCACATTTTATCGCACCAGTTTCTGACAGTACAGCATCCAGTGTATTCTGCGATCTTCTACAAGAATGTGTTTATAAGTTGTAATCTTATTATGAGAGCTTGTTTCGTCTAACCTGATAATTTTAGTAATACCTGGGAGTGCAAGAGTTTCTCGTTTTATCTTGAACGTACGGATGACCTTTCATTATCCAAAAAGTTTGTTTTTAATTTGTTTATGTTTCCTAAACATAGTTTAAAACAAATCTCATGAAATACAAGGGCATAACATCATAATTCTTATTTTATTCATTGGGATCATGAATAATTATTGATTAATCAGTAATTTTTTTCCCTAAAAAAAAAAAAAAAAAAAAGAACAAAAATTAAAGCCATATAATTGTATGAAAAATCGTTTCTATTTTTTATTCTACACCAGTTTAGTGAAAGAGTATACACACAGAAAAATAAATTGGTCACAGTGACCTGCCAAAATGCTCAGCTGACAATACAGAATTGACTAACCAAAATAACTGACTAGCCAGAAAGTGTACTTGCTGAACTAGTCTCCAAAACTGAAAAGTGTACTTGCTGAACTAGTCACCGAAACTGAAAAGTGTACTTGCTGAACTAGTCTTCAAAACTATAAAGTGTACTTGCTGAACTAGTCACCAAAACTGAAAAGTGTACTTGTTAAACTAGTCACCAAAACACTACTCCAGACTAGGAAGGTTAATATTATTAGACAAAGAAGGCTAGTCGATAATCTTAATTATCAGACCAGGAAGGTTAGTCAACAACCGCAGTTGCCAGACAAGGCAAGTTAGTCAGAATCTGCACTTGATTAAGACGGTTAGTCAGCAGCCAACAGGTATTTTACGAAGCAAGCTGGTCAATTTTCAATGAATATCTGAAGAGGCAGGATAGTCAAGACTATTTACCTGACTAATCTGTCTGGTAATATTTGCAAAGGAAAACTAGTCTCTATTTGACTAAGCTGCCTCATAATATTTGTGGAGGAATTTTATCCCGAAAAAAATATTTGACTAGCCTGTCTCATAATATTTGAGGGAGATTAATCAAAAAAATTTAATAGATTAAAATCCCTCATATTTTATGAGGAAGTGGCCTCATACTTGTTTGCAGGGGCTTTTAAAAAAGCATTGATGTTAGTTTTAACCTCTTTACTTTTGTAATTGTTTAATCCCCCCTCCCCTTTTAAATGTTCAACCTTGAGAAAATATTTAAAAACTTTTCTGAAAAATATTACTTGTCCATCAACTGGAATAAAATACTCATAGCTGCCAACTGTTTCAATTTATTCCGGAATGTTGTTAACATTCGCCCTTTTCTTCATACCATAATTCTTAATAGAATAATTTTCTTTAGCATGTAATTACAATTAAATATGAAGATAATTACTCCTCAAAGAATATGGTTTGAAGATAGGGCGATATACTAACAACATTCCGGAATCAATTAAAAAAGTTAGCAGCTATGAATACTGGAAATTTAACAAACTACTGAAACAAAGAATTTGCTAGTTTAATCATTCTTCCCTACCTTTATTCATCATTAACGCACGCATTTATCCAACACTTTTTTATCAAGGCATTCCAAGAGGATTGTGGCGCCACATGATTTAGTCCACTTTTTATGCACATCCTCATATATGGATTTAGAAATATATATATATATTTTCTCATCGATGCTTTCATTTTATACGCTGTGGTTACAAAAATAAATGTAAACTTTTTTTTTTTTTTTTAAGTTCCTTTTTTTAATATTTAAGCCACCTGAATATATGTATATATTTTTTTAAATAATGGATTTTTTCCACCTGATTAAAATTACAGATAAGTACGACGATACAATGTGCTTTAACAATTGATACAGGCAATATAAACAATATGCATGGTATAGACGATACAATGTACTAAACTATAAATAACATCGAACTCCAAATTTCAGGTTATTTAATGTTTTAAACTCATAAATATTAATGATATACTTTTTTTTTTTTTTTCAAGGTGAGGGTGGACATAAAATTTGCATAAAAAACACGTTAACATATATAATAAGAATTTTTATTTTTAATCATCTCTGTAAATTTTATGCCCAGAGAAATTTTAATATATAACAATAATATATAAGTATTTGATCATCCAAAATAACTCTCTCTTACCTGATAACATTACTTTCAACATTCTTAAATCAAGAATTTATGTGGCTTATTTAAATAAGATTTCTCCTTCATAAAAACTATGCAATTGAAATAATACATAAAAGACAAAAATCAAGATAAAAATAATTTTATTGAAAATTATAAATGTTTCATATACATGAAGAAGATTGCTTCATAATTTACATAAAAATTAATCATAATAATAATATAAAAGCACAATTATAATTAGGTAATAAAACGTAATTTTTGTTTATCCCTAATGATGGCAAGCCGCTGAAAATTGTAGGAATAGCACCATCTTTAACAATTGGTTTATTTCTTGGGACTTGATATAACTTTCCTTCTTTTTCATCAAAATAAATTATTGTTTGTATAATTCCATCAGATTTAAAATAGAGCTCACAAACCTTAAATAAAAAAGAAAAAGAAAAAAAAGACATCAGGACATTACTAAGAAATACGTTATATGAGGTGTAAATTTCACCTCATTGCATAGGTTGCATTTAATTAAGAAGTTGCATATACCATAGATGGCTTCATTGGAAATCAAATAAATCAATAAGGAGACGAAATATTCTATCAAAAACCTTTCTTAATCTATGCATAAATTATTATATATATATATATATATATACATATGTGTGTGTGTGTGTGTGTGTTTGTGTGTGTGTGCGAAAACAGGGCAGTTTGGAATCGCCTAGCAGAGGCCTTCATCCTGCAGTGGTTTGATAGAGGCTGAAATTGGTAATGATGATATATATATATTGTCATATAACACCATACCTTATAATTCGTATGATTACTTTAGAAAAGCAAGCACGAGATTATTTTTAAAATCGATCTGGATTTATTGATTTTTTTTATTGAATTATTATTTTTTTAATGAATATATCCCTGTTAGAACACTATTGTTAAGCATATTTGAAAGTTGACAACCATATTATAAATGCTAACGCTGCATAGCAGCTCCACCTTTCGAGCGATTGACACCAAAAGTTGATAGGCACTAATTTAGGTCAAGGTGCATCTACATATAAATTTATATGTAATTCTGAACAGTAGTTCCGTAGATACAGTTGCCACAAAATTTTTGTCGCACATACATACACACACAGACGGACAGACAAGACAGTTTCTAAAAATGGTCAAATCGTGGTCTAACCTCTCAAAACTTGCAAATCCGTCGAAAACCGTAAGTCGAAAATTTTTACAAATTCAATACTTTCTTCCATTGAACATACAAGAAAAAAAAAAAAAAAAGATGTAATTACTAATTGTATTGCGTTAAAAATCTGAAAAAAAAAAAAAAAAAAGACTAATAATAATGATTAAACACTTATGTGAGTTATGAACGTCAAGATTGCAAAAATGTGTTTCAAGGTCAGTGATAATAGTTCTTTGTTTAATGCTTATATTCTGAAAAAAAAAAAAAAAAAAGTATCTTTATTTATTGCATTTGTTCGACAGGAATGTTTATTTACTATAATAATTTGGGTTGCACAGATATATATGATTCGAAATTAAACATCTGCTTTGATTTTATTTGTTCTAGAGAAGACGATAAAGATAGAATATTATTATTATCTGCCTTGATGGAATCAGTTTCCTAAATGTGTTTATTTTATATTGTTTTTTACTTTCTTCTGTATTCAATAGAAGAAAGTATTTCAATCGTAAAAATTTTCAACTTCCGCTTTTCAATGGATTTACACGTTTTGAGGGCTCCAGAACGCGATTTGACCATTCTTAGAAAAATATGTGTCTGTGTCTGTGTGTGTGTGAGAAAAATTTTGTGGCAACGTATCTCAGGAACTACTGCAGATAACTGCATATAAATTTATATGCAGATGTACCTTGGCCTAAGTTAGTGCCTATCAACTTTTGGTGTTATTTGCTCAACAAGTGGAGCTGCTAGACCGCGATTTTCGCAATTTTAGGAAAGGCTATATCGCAGAAACTACTAAACGAATTTGCATAAATTTATATGCAGATAAACTTTGACGTAAGTTAGTGCCCACCAATATTTTTTGTCAAATGCTCAACAGTTGGTGCAGCTATACATCGACTTTCGCGTTTTCAGGGAAGGCTGTATCTAAGGTTCTGTTGTGTATAATCAAACAAAACTTGACACGTATCAACGTAGCCATTATATGACATTCAATTTGGATGCATATCAGCCAATAAGTGGCGCTGGTATACTGCAATTTTCTTAGAGAGCAGGATATGGCTATATCTCAACTTCTGTGTCATATAACTGTACAAAACCTGATATATGAGGTAACCATTATGAAGAAGCATTTTTAAGACTTTATTTATAGAGAATTAAACTGTCTTTCTTTTCTTATTATTAGTGTCAGTTTTTTCTAAAATGAAATTATCTGCATTCATTATGGTAGATAATTTTAATAAATAACAGTTTTAAGAAAATACTTTTACTGGGCGAATGAATTTTCCTATAGGAAAATATAGAAGAAATTTTTGCGGTGGTCACAACATAATAGCTTTAAATGAAATCACGACAAGTATTTCCTCTATATTTGCTGTATATACAAGTATAAATGGAGAAAAATTGAAAATTTCGTTCACATAAAAGCGAGGATTGAATTTTATTAAAAATAAAGGTATTTAAAACAACAACAACAAAAAAAAAAGTATGTTGTGGCCACCACAAGACTTTCTTTTTATATTTTCTAATACAAATTCGCTCAGTACAAATAATTTATTAAAGCTCTTATTTATTTAAATTACCTACCATACTGAATGCATACGATTTTCATCTTAGAGAAAAATTGCATTGAAAGTACAAAGAAAGACAGCTTTATTCTCTATAAATAATATATTAAAAAATGAGTTTTCATAATGGTTATCTCACATATCAAATTTTGTACAGTTATACACCATAGAAGTTGAAATATAGCTTTTCCGTTCTAGGGGAAAATTGCAGTACAACAGCGCCACCTATTGACCGATATGCATCCAAATTGAATTAGCATAATGTCTGATAATGGTCTTTTCACACATCATTTATTATTATTATTGTACGCAATAGAACTTGAGATATCTCTTTTCCTTAAATTATGGAAATCGCTATATAGCACCGTCACCTATTGAATTATTGATACCAAAACTGGAAGGACAATAATTTATCTCGAGGTAGATCCACATATAAATTTATGTGTAGTAGTTCCTGAGATATAGCCTTCCCTTGAATTGTGAAAATCACTGTATAGCAGCGCCATCTTTTGAGAAATTGACATAAAAAGCTGATAAGGACTAGGTTATGTCAAGGTGCATCTACATATAAATTTATATGCAATTCTCTGCAGTAGTTCATGAGACATAGCATTCCCTTAAATTGTTGAAATCGCTAGAAACCCTGTATAATATAGTTTCCTAATGTATGGTCTCTAGAAATCGCTGTATAGCAGTGCCATTTCTTGATGGATGGGCACTAATTTATGTCAAGGTGCATTTACATAAAAATTTATATGTAATTACGTGCAGTAGTTCCAGAGTTGCAGTCGCCACAAAATTTTTGTCTCTCTCACACACACAGAGGCATATCTAATATTTTCTAAAAACAGTCAAATCGTGTTCTGGAACTTTCAATACGTGCAAATTCATCGAAAAACGGAAGTCGAAAATTTTTATGAATCTAGTACTTTCTTCTATTGAATATAGAATAAAGTAAAAAAAAAAAAAAAAAAATGTAAATTGCGAAATCTTTTCAATTTCCAGGATGTAAATACGAGGTTATACTGTATTTATTCAATTTATATATTAATAACAGTCAAAAAGATTTATAATACTTTTCTAATTTTCATACAATTTCTACAAAAGATACATATTAGTTTCGTTGAAGAAAAGAAAACAGATCCATACAAATACGGATCTATTTTTCTGGATACGAATAGGGAACTCCGATACATGTCTAGCATGTGTATATGTTTAAATTAGTTACAGAGTTATAAATATGCCTATAAATTTAGATTTATAATTGTAAAAAATATTTTGAAAGGTGAGCAGTACGATAGCTGTGAATTGCAGTCGTACTAGATCGAATGTGCGCTATCGAAGATAAACAAACACAGAGAGAAAAAACAGAAAGAAAATGAAAAAAGGTTTATCAATTATTCTCACCGCAGAACTAGCGTTGCAAAATAATACTTGCAAAACTTTGAATAAACACCATAAAATAAAAAAAAATTTGCAACAATGGTTTCGGGTCGAAAGAGCATACGACCCTTCGTTAGGCGACCAAAGTAGGCACGAGTACAGCAGTCAAAGCCGTGCATCACCACTTTGACTGCTGCACTCGTGCCTACTTTGGGTGCCTGACGAAGGGTCGTGTGCTCTTTAGACCCGAAACAATTGTTGCGAGATATTTTATTTTTATGGTGTCAATTTAAAGTTTTGTAAGTTTTATGCCCACTTAAATAAAGTATTTTAAATTACTTGTTGTAAATTATTAAAAAAAGTTTTATTGTTAAATTGGAAATGTTTGCCATTTATACCATTAATGATAAAGTTTATATACCTTTACCGTGTCTTGATACTATTGTGGGGAAAAATGTTACGTATTAATGAGTTTAAAAATATTTCTGGGGGAACTATATTTGACAATTTATAAGTAAATCATTCATAATTACCAGTTGCAAATTACTAACATAAATTTAACCCACTATATCTAAAATTAGTATATGCTGTAGCCATTACAAAATTTTCTTCTATTATTATTTAATATTATTGCACCATATATCTGTTACAATGCACAAAGTAATTAACACAGCTTCTCACAAATAAAGATTTTACAAACTAATTTAACAAATAGATGCTGAGATACTATAACTATCTGGAAATTTACAAAGAGTAATAGTAGCGCGGCACGTCATCTGATGTACACCCAAACTGATTCGGCATAGTTTTTAAAAAGCTAGTTTGGCATAGTTTTTGGATGTATGACATACACCTTACATATCAAATTCGGTGCACATACATATCATAGAAGCTGAGATATGGCTCTCCTATAAATAGAGTTAATTGCACCATGCCAACGTCACCTGTCGGCCGATATGCGTCCAAGTTAAATCAGCATAATAGTTCATAATGGCTGTTGCACATATCAAGTTTAGTGCATTTATATATCACAGAAGCTCAGTTACAGCATTTTCTTAAATGTGAAAAATTGCAACATACTGGCATTACCTGATGACCGATATGCACCTAAGTTGAATAAGCATAGTCTTTCACAATCGACTATTTGAACATTAATTTATGTGAAGTTCTACACAATAGAAGCTGAGATATAGTCTTTCCTTAATTATAGGAAATTGCAGCATAGTAGCGCCACTTCTTAGATGATATGTACCAAAAGCTATTCAGCACGAATTTATCTGAAAGTGCATCTAAATATAAACTTTTGTACAATTCTGTTCATTATTTTGTGAGATACAGCACCCAAAACATAAAATTTTGATTATACACAGACAGACATCTCCTAAAAATAGTTTAATCGAGTTTAAGGAAATCTCAAATTTGTAAATGCACCAAAAGCCAGAAAAAGAAAATTTTGAAAAATCCAGTATTTCATTCTTATATATGTAGAAGAAAATCAAAATAAATTTTAAGTTATTGTGCAAATAGAGTATACAACTAAATGTTTGCAAGAATTACTTAATTTATAGAGCATAGTTAAAAGAAAAAAATGTTGTTTAAATTGACATACCAAATAGTTTTTAAATTTAAATGTGTTAAGAATGAAACAAATAACATGAAATTAAGTACATATTTTTAACAAGATATCTTTTGTTTATCACGAATACTTAATATGCTGCGCATGAACAATTTGATTTTGAATCGAGAATACAGTATCTAATAATTTAAACTCATATTATTTTTGATTAAATTTGTTTTGAAAAAAAAAAAAAAAAGAAATATATATATATATATGATATCAAATTTTTAATAACTAAAAATATCAGCCTTTTACTACAATCATCAATCATTTGAATGAAACAAATAACATGAAGTTGAATATATATATATATGTATTTATTTACCAAGATATTTATTATTTATCGCTAATAATTAATATTGTATACAAGAACAATTTGACTTTAAATTGAGAACAGAATATAGTATGCAATATCAAATTCATATTATTTTTGCTAAAAGTTGTTTTGAAAAAAAAATTGGTGTCAAAAATTTAATAATAAAAAAGTCATTTTTTTATTACATACTATTATCAACCATTTGCCAAAATTATTTAAATTAAAAAAATTATTTATTTAGAACAGGAATTAAAAATAAATAAATAAATAAATAATAACAGATAAACGAGAAACCTTTAAATTTTTTTAATTTATCTCATTAAAAAGTTTAAATATAAAAAAAAAGTATTAATATTATTTTTTATTGTTCTAAGATAGATATAATGTTGCAAACGATAATTTAAAAAACATACCTTAAAATTCGGATTTCTTTCAAAATCCCCATGGATAGCATTTTTCTATATCTTTCTTAAATTGACGTCCTTTGGAAATCCAAATACCTTCTGAACCATCTTTAGGGAAAAATAAATCATTACTATTCTGTGTATAAAAATATTAATATGAGCTTAATGTTAAAAATGTATGTAAACAACTATAGCTTAGACAAATTAAATATACTTACTTTTATAATACAACGATAGGTAAAACTAGATTTATAATAACGTATTTTAAATTTTATACATTTTAAACAACTTTATAAATTAGAACAAATTCTAATTACGATTCATATTGTTAGAAGATTGCGGAAGCTTTAGAATTCTACAAATTTACAATTTACTATTTTTACAAAGCTTACAATAAAATAAAGTATTTAGCACTTACTTTTGGCTGTAAACTCGATTCGCTGATTCTGATTACTAAAAAATCTCTCGTTCTCTTTCTAAAATGAAAATGACTCTAACGGCAATTGCAGTATCCCGCCAAATGCGATTAGTTTTTTGTTTATTTTTCGGTTTCGGTTGACTAACACAAGTTGTCAATAGGAGACAAAAAATAAATAACAAATAAAAAAAAAGAAGAACAAGAACAATGTTTAACTTTTGGACTAGCCAAACAAATTTTTCTTAGTCAATTGACAAAACGGGAACATTTTTTTTTATTCTCTCATCTGACTAACCGGTCAAATTTGAGGAAAATGAAAACTGTACCTGGGAAATTAGTCATCTGACAAGTTTTAGAGGCAAAACGGATCATCAGACGAAACACATTAAAGATACATGGTAAAATAAAACGACTTTTGTGTCTCATGACTAAATGGGATTGTCAGGTACTGTTTTGATTGTTTAAAATTTTGCGTAATTTTGTGCAAATTAGTCAATGTACTTGACAAACGTTTAGTGTCACAAAGATGGCATGTCTCTTGACAAGTTTCGATTTTTCATTTTTCTGTGTGTAGATTTTCGAAACTATAAGTATGTTATGCATCCAAAATTTATCGATAAATGCTTAAATTCAAGTGATAAGTATTTCGCGTAAGATCTCTTCAACAAGTGTCTTAACCTTACCTGAATGTCACTGGGGATTGTTTAGTTGAAATGAATAGATAAGAAATGGTAATTTCATTGGAATTAAATTCTGTTTTTGAGCATCCCGGTATGATGTAGTGATAACCATAATAATCCTATCTAGTAATGTATAAAATGTGAATTATTTATAAAGTGAACAAAATGGCAAAAATATCGTACAATAAGATTTGTTAAATAAAATTCAAAGGAATATTTTTAAAGATTTTGAATAATACATTCATTTTATTAAGAATTATGGAAGCACGTGAAATATTACGTATTGGATTTCTAGCCGAGAGTGGAATTTATACGTCAAATATTGGCAAAATGCTTAATTATTACATATTTAATAAAAGCTTTCACGATGGCCAATTAACATTAGCGCTTGCAGAATACTTTTTTTTATTATTTAAAATTATTCCCTACAATTCAATTTCATTTCATCTCAGAAAAACACAATTTTTTTCCTAATGGCACCCTTAAGGGGTTAATTGGATTCCTAAATCGATCTGAAGTGGATATTACAGCTCAACCACATCTTTTGACTGCGAAAGTTGCAGAAATTGTGGATTATTCATACCCTTTTCCAATTCTATCTTCGACATTCGTGACTCAAAAGCCTAAATACGAACCGTTGATGCTTTTCGTTTTCACTTTGGATGTGTATACTCTTAACCTTCATTGCGATGTCTCTGGTATATTACGCCACTCTCAGATGGAAATAATCTCTCGACAAAATTCTGTTTCAAGTACTCGCTGTTCTTTTCCAAGATTCTAAGACGGAAAGAAGCCGCTCACCACTATACAGCGGTTTTGAGCATTTTTAACCTTTAGAGAGGGGCTCCAAAGCCACTGTGGAGATTCAGAAGAGCCCGTGTCCAAAGGTTAAGCCTCCCCCGTTGTTTATTGCATAGCAAATAACAATAAAAATAATAATAATAATTACAAAGGTCGCCAGAGCAGAGCTCTCCCTCGACAAAAGGCGACAAAGTGGCATGAAAGTGAAGAGGACCGGAGCCAAGTGGAAGTCTATTTACAAAGTTCATTCAGGTAATGTACAAATTTCACAGTCTTTATACAATGTTCTCGCAGTCTTTATATCAAGCCCAAACACCCTATGAACAATGTTGGTTAATAGCAATATCATGCGCAGGATGATTGCTTTCCGAGAGCACTTCTGTGGAATTATGTAGCATCAGACGTGACCAGTATTCGCCATGCAGGAGAGGAGGAAAAATTAAGGAAAGATAGCGAAGGACTTTAATTTGTTGAATTTGATAAATCTTGAAGGAAGGCATAGATGCGCTTTAATTTGAGCCGTAGGGGCTTTCTAGTTATTATATTGTTCAGCCAGGTTGCTGGTCTAGGATTAGGGTTCCTAAAATGTTAAGGTATTGTAAGTTGACAGTGAAAGTAGTAATGTTGTGCAGTCCCCTCCTCGCCGCATGAGCATAAGGGTGATCGTCGGCAATGAAATCTGTGAAGGTATTTGGGGAAGGGGCCATGACCTGACAGAAAGGCAGAGATTTCCGGGGAGAGGTCCCAAATATTGAATGAGACATTTGGTATTAGCTCGTGAGTGTATCTCCCTTTTGGAGACACACTCCAGGGACTCTTCCAGTCATTAATTACATTTTGATTTAGGTGATATTTTATGTATGAAGGGGGAGCTGGGAGTGAATAGGCTATGTCACTAGATTCTGTTGCTGATTTTGCTAGAGAGTCCGCTAGTTCATTTCCGACGACCCCCTTATGGGCAGAAACGTGAGCCAGGGAGATTTTAGTTTTTTATTTTGAGAGCTTTATTTTGATTTCGATTACTTGTGGGTGTCTGCTCTTGTGGCGAGCTATGGCCTGCAGGCTCGAGAGGCTGTCACTGAAAATTGAAATTTGATTTTAGTCTGGAGAGATATTTTCTGACCACTCAACTGCCTTCAGGATGGCAAAGAGCTCAGCCTGAAAGACCGAATTGTGGTCTGCGAGCCTGCCTGCCCACTGATGGAGAACTTTGTTATTGTTTAAAACGCAGAGCGCAGCTGCCACTCCATGATCGGTTTTGGAGTCATCAGTGTAGATCGCCAGTTGAGCAGACGGGGAGAAGCTGTTTTTTGAACAATTTATGAAAAGAGAATCAGCATCCTGTGCTGGGCGCATTTGCCAGCTGTTAGAAAGCTATTGGACATGAATATTAGGGAGGGGAGTGTCTGTGAGAATGGAATTATTTAATTGCAGGACGAAGCTATTGTTTGCTATTGGAATCCGTAAGTGAACTATACATATATATATATCTTTGTGTGTGAGAAATAGAGATATTGTATGTATAAGTGTAATGTGTGCGGACATACGTATGTACTCATAAATAATGAGTACATCTCTGCACATGGAAATCTGCTGCTCTCCTCAACACCAATTCAAAAGTTAGAAAATAGAATAAGTACGTGCAATTGGAAAGCATTAATAATCTATGCGCACCGCATGATTTTTCCTTCTTGTTTAATTTCTTTTTGTTAATTTTTGTGTCACAAACATATTCTTTGTTTATTACTTGGGGGATCAAGATACATATTTTATTATATAAAACGCAGAAATATGTAAATAATTTTATTGGATATAGAAAAAATTCAGAATGCGATGTTAGTCCAATTTTATTTAGGATAAATATGGAATAAACAAATAAATAAATGAATGAAAATAAGACTTTTTATAAATTAATTTAATTAAGCTAGTAAAAATAAAACAGATTTTAAGAAAGGGTAAAAAGGAATAAACAGATAAATTGAAGGCAACTGGGATGTAGGCAATTTTCATTGTTTCATAAAAATTTAAAACTGCGTACTTTAGGCAGCATTTGTATCTTTTAAACAGAAACATTTCACAAGAATATGTATGGAACCAAGTGAAGTTTAAAAAAAGCATAATGCATATTAGTGAATAAGAAAAACTATTAAGTGTTGGCAACTGGATATCAGTTTCTTTTTCAAGAAAGTGCAAAGTAAAATATGTTTTATGTTAAGTAATTGACAAAGAGAAACTACGGGTTGAAATGAAGTTTCTGAAAAAAAGGGAAGGATATTTTATTTGGTTTTATAAAAACGTTTCACATTGATATTTACATGGATACACAGACATTGCCAAAACTTAATTTTGACTTTATATTTTGTTTTTAAGAGCTTTGAAATTGGTAGATATATAAGGGTTAATAAAGCACTATTTGTTCCACTAAATCCTAAATAATTATTTTGTAGTGGTATAAGTAACATAAATTAAATACAAGTAAATATAATCAGTGACACAATTAATTTTATTTTCTGTAATTTATAGCCTTTAAGTACAATTATTAACCAGCAATTTCTTTGATGATGTGATCAAAAGAAAATTCAGTTTAAAAACATACTTAAAAAACAAATTTCAGTGTTAGTCATACTACTAAAATTTTACTTAAAATAAATAAAATATTGAAGAAGAGTTTTTAAGATGATAAAAATTATAGGCGTATTAAGAAAGATATTTTTATAAAGGAAAGATTTTTATGATTAAAAAAGTATTTTTTAATCTACTCAGCAATGTTTGAAAAAATTCTACTGTTATGTAAGTCACGCATGGAAATAGATTTGATAGGGCTTAAGTCTTTTTTTGTCTATCTGACTGTCCATCTGTCCACACTCAAAATTCATTAACCTTTAAATGCTGTGTGTTGCCTTTCGGCAAAATTTTCTTCTAAAATACAATTAATATAACATTGAAGCTCTAATGCCTCAAGTCTGCCGATTGGCAACAAATTGCTTTTAAGCTATAAATCATACTTAAAATAAAGTATGATTTTTTAAAGTAATTTTTCTGTGATTTATTTAAAAGAGAAAAGCCTTACAAATATTTAAATTGGTTTAGGAAAAAATCAGGCATTTAAGAGGTAAATATTGTTAGAACTTATTGAAACTTATATATGTTTTTCAATTTCACTATAGAATATTTAAAATGGCATAAATTGAGTAACTTATTTTAATACAGAAACTTCCGAATGAATTTTGATAAATTATGATTTATAGAGGGATTTTTTAAAGCGTATACTGCAACAAAATCTGTATACAGCAGTAGGATACAAAAAACCATTTTTCTTGAAGAATAAGTTATATATAGAGAGTTGACTGGTTTACAGGACCCTGCAAAGATGTTTAGTTGTGACAAAAACGTAAATTTTGAGTGTTATGAGGAACGACTTTAGTACAGACTGTGGCAAATATGCCAATTTTGGAGATATACGAAATACTAATCTTACTAATATTTTTTTTAAGAGATAAATCTATAAAGATGCTTCAATCAAAGAACTTCCTGCTTTACTGTTTTTAGACAACGTATAGTGCAATACAAAATTAATTTATTGTATATATAATTTTTTTTTAATTTACCTATAGAAAAATTAATAATTTTTAAGAGTATTCGCGAAAGATATATACACACACATATATACAGGGTGGCCCTAATTAAACTGGCAGTGCTTGCAGTGTTCTGTAGTTTGATCTATTTACAAGATGTCACCAAACTTTGTAGGAAAATTAAATAAGACGGTAGATGAAATATTCCTAAAGAAATAAAATAAAACAAACAAATAAATAAAAACGCTAAAGAAATATGTGGCGTTGTTTTTCTAAGTAACGCTTTCCTCGCGCACTAACTAGCGCGATATCTTCAATTTCAAAATAATAAATGGGACAAAAGAAGTGCTTAAAAAGAAATCTCGCTATCATCCATTTTAAATTGTGACAAAAAGTTTTATTAGAAAAGCCGTGACACATAATTTCCTAGCAATGAATTTTGGACATTTATTTTCGGTATCCTTCGTCCCCCATCTTGCTTAATCTTTCTAAAAATATCCATCCTATTGTAATTTCATTTTACCACAGAACTCTATAAATACTGTCAGTTTAATTGTGGCTACCCTGTATATAAAACAAAATCTATATAAAGATGACATCAAGAAGTAAAATGCATTGAAGATTAAACAATATAACGAGTAAGTCAGCAACAGTTGGAAAGTGTTTATGATTTATGCGAAATGCATGATTTTCCTTTCTGGATAATATTGTAATTTATGCCCTCATTTGATTATTTCGAGGTAGTATTAAATTCTCTTGCTTGTCAAAAATATTAAACCTATTATTTAAACAAAGGGGAAGCCGGAATATCTAGTTAATATAACTTCAGTGAATATGAAACAGCATAGCGTGTCCAACAGTTTTAATTCTGAGTAAAATATGGCGAAAAATAAGTTTACACTCTGAATAATTTTTTTTAATTCCATATGTCTATAATATAGCATGAAAGATTATACACGTGATATTTACTTTTTTTTCATTGACTATTTCAATGTAGTGTGTATAACTTTTATAATCCAGTATCCAAGTTAATAAAAATAAATACATATTATATTCGAATGAATTTCACGCGATATAATAAGTAGTTTAAAAAAAAATTACAAATTTTAGGCAAAAAATTGTAATAAATAGTGAATGTAGATATACATATTCTTATGTTATAGTAGAAGGCAAAGAGTCATGGGTTATTTACCCCGTTTTTAAACTACAGGTTCAGTAATATATGCATAATTCGAGTGTTCAAGCAATAAATTATAATAATAAAAACATTTTTACAACTGAAACGTTATCACTATATTTAAAGTTGAAAATAGTTGTTTGACATTTCTTCATCAATAATAAACGCGTGTTGAGCAACCAATAATATAATTTTTATTATGAACACAATTTATTTCGAAAGATTTTCACATTTAAAAACACGATACAACTATTTTGCATGACTCGTGTTCACCGTCATGTTAACCTTTTGAATCCCTTTTAAAAATTCCAAACGAACGCTGCGTTAGACTTTAACTCGTTATATATAAATTGCGTGTTAGAAAAATATTTAAATACTGTTCAATTTCAAACATTAATGGAAACTTTTATTTTGAATGAGTTATTTATAGAAATTTATTTTTCAGAAAAGTTCTATTTCTAAATATTTAACAGCTAACCCTATCATTATGCTTCATATTAAAAGTTATGTTTTATCATTAGATTTTTTTTTTTTACAAATATTATAGCAAATGCTGCAATGTAACATAGCATTGTTTGTTGCATCGAAATGCCGACGGATACGCACGCGATATTCAAATATGGAAAATGTTACAACGGGTGTGCTAGTTCGTAACAAGCAAAAACCAGTTAATGTTAGGTAAACTTTTAGAAACTAAATGTAATTTCATAACAGATTTAACGGAATTCTTGAGACTTAAAATGATTTTGGTGTATGTGGGTATCCCTACAACGGTCACAAACATAACACACATCTGCAAATATATATATATATATATATATATAAGCTGCATTTTTAAAAATTATTATTATTATTATTACTAGCAAACCCGTGCAAAATTTTCGAATTTTATTTCTTTTCTTATTTAATTTTAAATTTGAAACACGTAAATATTATATGAATTTCACCAGTAATTAAAATTTCAATTCACCATTCGCCAAATTATTGTTAGAACCAAATTAATATTGTGCAATAGTGAAACTCAAATGATACAAAGAAAGGTTTCGAAATAAAATTTATAATTTAATTTTTTGTCGCCATGTTGGGGATGTTTTTTTTATTTATTTTCGCATAATAATAATTAAAAAAAAAATTCCATTTTAATTATACCTTTTATGATGTGTTTCTTCATCAGTTTATGATAATAGATCATGTTCTGTATATATCTTTAAAGTATTGTTATGTTTAGAAAGACGCTTGTAAAGATTCTTAAGATTCAACTTTTAAAAATACAACTTTCTATAAAATACTTTTATGAACAAATGTCATATTTTTTCTTATTAGATCATTGAGCTGAGTTCGCGTACGTAAATATTGCCCGTTTATAAATATTTTTTTTATCCTCGCGTATTTTATTAATTACATCACTATCGTATCGTTTCGACAAAATATAATCGTAACTGGACCATGTTAGAGAAATATTATATAGGTTGTACACTTCTATGTTTGAGGATGCTAAATCCAAAAAGGATCTTTATTTCTGCCCATCACGTATTGCAACACTAAATTGCAATACACGAAAGTGCAACACTCAATGTCAAGAAAAAGGCAATTTTCAATGTCGTGCCGACATCCGAGGATTTTTTAATTAATCGATAACACTTTCCTAAATTACCACAGACCTAAGATTAATATTCGTTTTAAAAGTACCGTAGGGTTCTTTTGAAATATGCCTATATTTTACAAATTTATACCTCCTACTTAGCAAGGGAAGTGCAAATTTTATCCTATACAGCCATATTAATAATTCTGTAAAGGAAGGGGGAAAAAATGAATGACAGCACCATCTGTTGAGCGGTTCGTCCTCAATTGTAGTCAGCACCAATTTAAGTAAAGGTCTAACAAAATATCATATTTAATTAAATTTCGTCGATTCGTTCGTAAGGTGTGTCATCCAAAATGTTTTTGATAATCACAAACACACAGACTCTAAAAATAGTCTCATCGTATTCAGGGCATCTCAAAACGTGTAAACCTGTTCGAAATAGGAGGTGGAAAACTATCACGAATCCAATACATTATATAAATGTAGAGGGAAATGAGCGTAATAATGTGGTGTGTCACTCACTCGACTTTCTCTTACCCTGAAACTTAATACTATAAATGTAGGTTGGAGATTGAGAGGTAAGGTAACGATGTTATGTAAACCTATGTTAAACAAATCAAATTAGGCTTCGGATAAGTTTTATGTGATAATTAGTTCTGTGTGAGGGGGGGGGGGCTACCGCACCCTCGATCCCCCGTTTTATTAATGTACCTACATTTATATAGAATTTAATTTGGTTATTAAAAAATAATTCTGTTTTTAAAAAATAATTTATTAAAATTATTATTTAAAAAAAATTATCTTTTACGATAATACAGATGATTTCCATATTAGAGAAGTATTATAACACTAAATAACCAAAAAAAGTCCATTTTATTCTCACTATTAAAAAAAAAAAAGAAAAAAAAGAAAAAGAAAAATTCGTTAAAAGTAAAAATAAAATCGGTAAATTTATTTTAAATTATCGCAGATCGATGGTTCAACCATTCGTTTTAAAGGTATTGGCGAGCTTTTTTGAAAGATACCCATCATGAAATTTTACTCCCCTCGAGGGGGGACTTCCACCGCAGGGGGGAGGAGAGGCACATACATACACAAAAAAATTTTCCCAGTTCACTGTATTACAAAAATATATATTCGTTTCATTTGGTTTAGTGCAGTCTATAGAGGTTAAACTCTACTTACCTGAAATTTCCTCCATAGACGTAATGTATCTGAATACTTTTGAGTGCCACTGTACACGAACCATTTGCTTCATCACAACGAAAAGCTTAGTGTAGCATCCCTATATGATAAGCATTTAGAATACAAAGTTTGAACTTTCTGCCATAATTTGTTTTTGAGATATACTGATAAAAGACAGACACATACACACAGACAAACACACACAGAGAGACATACACACAGACCGTTTGCTAAAAACATGATTTTCGTATTCAGGGGACCTCAGAACGTGTAAATATAAAGAAGAGAATATAAGTAAGAGAAAGTAAAAATAACTAATTTTATTACATTGAACTAACAAGCCTTTTCTTCTGTGATGTACTTAAAACATTGTGTTCGCTCTTTTTGCCTGTAAAATCGTTTCTTTTTACTTTCTCTTACCCATAAGGTGAAGAAAGTATTGTTTTAGGGTCAAATTTTCGAAAGTGAGTTTTTGTTATATTTACATGTTCTGAGGTCCCCTGAATACGAAAATCGTGTTTTTAGCGAATGGTCTGTGTGTGTGTGTGTGTGTGTTATCAGCATATCTCCAGAACAAATAGTAGCAGAAATTCCAAACTCGGTATCCTAAAGGTGTATCATATGGGGATGCTACATTAAGCTTTTCGTTGAGATGAAGCAAATGGTTCGTGTACAGGGACACTCAAGAGTATTCAAAAACGTTAGGTTTATGGGAGAAATTGCAAGTAAGTAGAGTATAACATCTATAGACTGAACAGGGGAGTAGCCCCCGCTCACCGCTCGAAGAGCGGTGTTGAGCGCTTCTAGAACCGAAGTTCACGTGGGCCGTCCCTAGAAGAACCTGATGACGTTTACAGACCTGAATGACTTTTATTTAAAATGCAAGAAGGTTTTACATAGGCATCGCCAGGCATGAAGCCTTACCGCGACAAGGGGCGATGGAAAACAACATAGAAAGAGTACATGGTCATCGCCTGGCTGAAAGCCACCTCGCGACATTGGGCGATGATAATTTTAGATGGATTGTGCCCCTAAAGACCTCTCGCTACAGACGGCACTAGATGAGTTGTCACAGCTCTTGATGTGTACTAGAGAGTTCAAGTTTGACTAGAATAGTCCAGGTGGTACAATTGGATGACAGTATTGCAGAAGAACTGTGCACTAGAATAGTCCAGGTGGTACAATTGGATGACAACATGGATGACAGTATTGCAGAGCAACTGTGCAGAAAACTGATTTTGCAGGGTAATTTGGGTAACAGAGGAGAGAGTGAGAGAGTTAGGATTGTTGCTAATTTAAACTATAAAGTTTAATTAGTTTTTAAGAGAGGTTTTGAGTAAGAGGCTTCCTTTCAAACAGATTTTTGTTTTGGTGACGGGTATTTTGAAAAAGGGTGGGAGAATAAGTAGCTTCATTTGGGAAGAAGATTAGCTGCTAGTGGAAATAGTTATTAATCAGTCAAATTGGTTATGTCCATTAAGAGGGAGTAAATATTGTTTAATATTTTAATTAACAGTTTTCTGGTTAAGATATTTTCAAACCAATTATTTGGTCATGGAGGGGGATTTCTGAAATGGAACTGTTGAGTTAGGGGGCAAGAGAAATAATAATGTTCGGAAGTTCCCTCCTCACCGCAGGGACACAAAGGACAGCGTCGGCGATGAAACTTGAAGAGGTAGGATTGAAAGGGGCCATGGCCTGTAAAGAAAGCCATTATGGGAGGACTCCATGAATTTGTTGAAACCTGTGGGATTAGGGAAGGTATATCTACCCTTCTCGGAATTTCGCCACAGGTCTTGCCATTTTAAAGTGAAGATTTGTTTCAGTTTTAGTTTTACGCAGGAGGGAGGGGCAGGAGGAGATGGTTCTTTTACTGGAAATTCTGTGGCTTCTTTGGCCAAGGAATCAGCAAGTTCATTACCGACTACTCCCCTGTGGGCAGAAACGTGTGCCAGGGAACAGTTAAGGTTAGGGTTCACTAGAGTTTTTTTTATTTCCAGGACTTGTGGGTGTCTGTTCCGGTGGCGAGCAATGGCGAGCAGGCTCGAAAGACTATCACTCTAAACACTTAGTTGTTGTTGTCGATTATGATTTACGACCCCCCAGTCTAGGGCTTTTTTAATTGCGTAGAGTTCTGCTTGGAATACTGAGTTGTAGTCCTCGAGCCTACCCGCCCACCGATAGACTTCGCTGTCGCCTTCAAGAACACAGAAAGCTGAGGCAACTCCAGCCTCGGTTTTAGAGCCATCCGTGTAGACCGCCACCGGGACAGAAAGTGAGAAGCTATTTTTTGAACAGTTTGTTATTAGAGGAGCTACATCCAAACCTGGGTGAATTGCCCAACTGCAGGTCAGGGGCTGGATGGGAGTTTGGGGAAAGACTATGTTAGTGAGCTCTTGGTCATTTAGTTGTAGGATCTTAGTTTTAGTATAGGTTTGGGCGACCTGCAAGTGGGCATGGGGAATCCCAGTGATAACGGTGAGGGCATCAGTGGAGATGGTTTTATACCCTCTTGCAATTTGCAGGAGGAAAGGGCGTTGAGCGGAGTCAAGCGAAGACTGGATGGGAGTCCAGCTCTGGCGTCAGATCTTAAGTGACCTCCCCAGATGTCTGCTCCATAAGTTATTATTTTTTCAATTATTGTTTGATACCATATTTTAATGAGAGAGGTGGAGATACCCCACCTCTTTCCTACCATCTTAGTTGAGTTGTGGTAATGACATAGTGTTTTGAGTTTAAGGTCCTTTACATGGGGCAGCCAGTTGAGGTGTCTGTCGAAGGTTATTTCCAGAAGCTTCATGTGATCAACATGCTGGACATTGATACCATCAATCCGCATCTTGGGATTTTTCTTTTTTAGGGATCTGCGGAAAGCCAAAGTTAGGGCCTTGGTTTTAGACGGTGAGAGTTTGAGGTCAAATTCTTTAAGGAGCCTGCTAAATAATGAGAGTGCTTCCTGGGCCTGGTGCTCCAGATCCTTCCTGATACGGCCCGAGAGAACCAGGTCCGCATAAGCGAATGTCGTAAAGCCCTCAGAGTTCATGCGCTTTAGCACGCCGTCAGCTATAAGATTCCAGAGAATCGGGCCGAGGTACGAGCCCTGGGGGCAGCTTTTAGTTCGGGGAAATTCTGTGTTTCCCTCGCCAAAATTAATGATGATTTTCCTTTTTGAAAGGTAGAAGCGAACGACTTCAGCCAGGTTCCCCGGGCAGTTGAATTCCTGTAGTGCTCTGTGAATATGGGGCCATCTACATTATCAAAAGCACCCTTAATGTCCAAAGAGATGATGGTGGTGTATCTAGTGGCATTGCAGCTTACGGCGCAGGAATCTTTAATGGCTTGTAAAGCATGTTCGCATGATCTGCCCTCTCTGAACCCAAATTGTTTTGGTTGGAGAAGTTGGTTTGTTTCTAGTTGATAGTTAAGCAGGGTTACGATTAATTTCTCGAGCAGTTTTCCTAGGGTAGGAAGGAGGCAGATCGGTTTATAAGATGGAGGCTCAGAGGGGAGTTTCTCTTGCTTCAAGAAATACACCACCTCACCTCTTCGGAGAATTTCTGGGAAATAATTTAGTCTGAGGCGATGATTGGTCCATAGTAGGAATATTTGTGGGATAGTGCTATGAACGTTTCGTGAGATTTTAAAATCAATGTTATCTAGAACTGGTGCTTTATTAATGTTGAAGCTGTAAAGAGTGGATTTAATCTCGGACTCCGTGAAGGGAACATCCGAGGGAGCCTAGAATGCAGGTTCTTGAAATAGTGGGTATTGTGTTTTGGGGAATAGAGTGCTAGTTAGGAATTTCAGGTTTTTGCGCTTGGAGGAAATAGCTGGAGGTCTTTCTAGTTTCAACTCTGTGGGGGGGGGGGGGGGGGGGAACTTGCTACTATAAAATTTTTGAGCGGTGACGAATATTTGTGTTTGTGTGGAGCAGAATTTCTTCCATGCATTGTGTTTAGTGGTGTTGATTTGTTTTTTGAAGATAGCAGAGTGCTGTTTAATTTTTAGTTTGTGTTGTGGTATTAGTGTAGGGTCTAGGTATTTTAACTGTCTTCTCATGGCTGTTAGTTTATTACGCATGGAGCGGAGCTGGGGAGTCCAAAAAGTGTAGGTGAACCGACGTCCCGACTTTTTCAGCCGACTTTTTCAGCAGCAGCAGATTGAGTTTCGGCTATGAAGTTTACTGTAAATATTTCAAGTTGATTAATGTCCTCTATTGAAGACAGGTTTTCCATTAGAGGGGGGGAGGGCAGGTTTAACATTATTTTATTAAATTTTTTGAAATTTCCGCATTTGGTTGCAAAGCGTTTTGAGTGGGTAATTGAAGGCTTGGAGTTAAGTGAGAAAGGAATATAATTATGATCAGAGTTGTTAAAAATGTCCAGGACTGTCCAATCATTCATCCTGGCATAAGTTTTGGGATTACACAATGTGAAGTCCGGCCAGCCCTGGGCATAGTTCGTTTTGAAGGTTGGTACTGAGTTCTCAATGTTTTCCATACAGATGGTATTAGACGCGATAAATTCAATAAGGCTGCGACCTCTGCTATACTCATTGGGAGAGCACCATAAAGGGGAGTTTGCATTGAGGTCACAGCCGCAGACAAATAGTGATCTTTGTGAGATTAAGTGCTGCCACTCCATCAGACAGGCCTCAAAGTCAGCAAACGGGGCGGCGTAAGCACTTCCAAGGATCAGTTCACCCTCCTTCGTGGTTAAAGTTATGTAAACACAATGTTCCCCAGTGAAGAGATGGGTGAAGTTTAAGTTACTATTTGAGATAATGATGTGTGCCGTGTTGTTTTTCGAGCTGAAACTAACCCAGGAAGAAGGAAAACCTTTACAGACCACTCCCAACGGTGCAATAGGCGTCCTGCAACAGCCTGATGTCTGTGGAGTTTTTCTCCATGTAATCTCGAGCCGTCGAGTTAGCCGCTTTACACCCGTTGAGGTTGATCTGCATGAATTGTAAACTATTGAAATTGACTGGGGGTAACTGATTAGAAGAGGATGTAGACTCTTGGGAGGTGGAGGAGAGAACTTTTGATTTTTGAGAAGCAAATTTTGAAATATTTTAAGGTTAGGGTCAGAGAAATAGGTAAGTCAAGTGGAAAGATGTTGCTCTGCATTGTAAGGCGCGTAGACTTGCTGCCTTTGTGGGTGGCCGTAGTATTGAGATTGTCTGGAGTCTGAGTATCTAGGCGGGACACTATAATATGATGTACGTCAAGAGGAAGACTGTCCGGAGCGGTGTCTTTCACCGGGGTAGGCATTGGATTTTCTTTGAGGACCACTAGGAGATCTATAGGGCCTCTGTCTGATCTCTTCGAGTCCAGGCGGTTGAAGCGTGTGTTCCTGCTCTGGCTTCGATGGGGAAGTTGGCGGTTTGAGGATTCCCGCTGGGGAAATTTTGTAGAGGAGGATCTTTTTCTGATTCTTCTAGAAGAATCTCTTCTGCTGAACCTTGGAGGGAGTGGAGGGACTTCAGGAGGTGGTGGAGCTGTTGTTGGATATTTGGCATCCAGCTCCTCTCTCCTGGCTTTGTACCTTTCTGCGTACAGTGGACAGTCCTGTGAGTATGCTGGATGGTCCGATGATAGCAGGCGTTGTTTGGATTTGTTTCTATGAAAATTCTCCCTTTGACAATTAATGCAACTGGCCCTTGCCTTGCACCCCTCATTCTTGTGGTTACCTGAGCAGTGAGCACAAAAAGTTTTGTCCTTGCACTGAGGCGTTGAGTGGGCAAAAGATTGACAGTGTGTACATCTTTGTACTTTTGTATAGGGCCTTAAGTTGCATCTATATAGCCCTAGGGGGAGACTGTCCGAGTTAATGAAGGGTTCAGCCATTGGTGCTGGTGCCTGTATTCTAGTTATGTGATCTGGAGTTAAGAGTACGTGGTATCTTTACTAGATCTTGTAGATAGTCAGGGAGACCGCTGGCTGAGAGACGTTTCTGGAGCACCTGGGACTCCTCAAACTCTGAAGGAACTCCAAATAATATAAATTTTTCTTGAGGGAATGGTTTTGGTTTGATTTGTAATTTTTCTTTTATTTCTGTTATTGCCTCCAAGTCCCTGGCCAACAGTTCCGCATCTTCTTGGGAAGTGCATCTGAGATCGACCGATGTGCGAAAAACCTTTTTACCCTCTATTTTGCCCAGGGTTGATACGTGATATCTTTTAAGCCAGTTGAGGATATCTATTCCTCTGTCAGTAGGGGAGTTAGACTTGAGGAACAGGGTGTGTTTAGTTTTCTCGTATATGGAAATGGCTTGGTGCATATTCTTCTGTAGGGCATTCGGGGTTGCTGTTTTTTTGGACTATTGGATTTTGTTGAGGGATGCTTGCAGATGATATTGGGGGTGGTTTTTTTGCTGGATTCTTTGTGGTAGTGGAATAGGACTTTGCTGTACTTGTGGGGCTTGGTTTTGAGGGTGTTGGAATTGTCCGCTTAGGCTTTCCCTCAATAGTTGTTCTTGTTGTTGGAAGCTTTTGTTGAGTTTATTTTGGAGGCATTTAATTTCTTGTAGATGAACGTTAACGTCATCCATTTTGTTTTGAATTGAACGTTGATATTCTTTCAGGGGAGAATATGGTTGTGTTGTTTGACTTTGCTTGGCTTCAGACGTAGATGTTGCTCTTTGGTGTTGAAGGCGAGTTGTATTATCAGAGGCTTCATTCAGTTCAAGGATTCGATGGAAAGCATTTTCCACGATCGATCTGGGTGTGCTAAGACGTCTTTTTCTTGTGATTTTTCAGGATGTCTTGTGATTTTCAGCCGCTCTGGCCACATCATTTATTGTAGTGAATCTCAAGAAGTCCTCTTTCTTGTTCCACATAAGGAGTAGCTTGGGGTAGATTCATGTCGCTAGAAAGAGGAACTTTGTCATCTGTTGTTTGAAGTAGCTGAATGGAGTAGTTGTCGGATTCGTCTTCTCGGGCTGAAGTGATTGAGGAGACAGGAGAGACAGTGCGCGTTGGCGACGTCATTTTGATCTTTAAGGAACTTGTATTCCGGAAAGGAGAAGAGACAGGACTATATTGGTAGCTTTGAAAAAAGCTTTTCTTATTTTAGAATTAAATTACTATATCAGTTAAAAAACAATATATTAACTAGTGAAAAAGTTGTCCAGAACAAACCGTGGGAGGGCTTTCCCAGCCACGCACACGCGCACCAGACACAGAATATCCAAGCCAAAAAAAAAAAAAATATATATATACATATATATAAAGGAAGCACCCTGGGAAGGAGGGAGGGACAAAGAAGAGAGGGGAAAAAAGGGGGGAGAGTGAGCCAGCTGTCAAAAGCCACAAAAAAAAAAAAGACTCGTAGGATGTGGCAAGCCAAGACCATATCAAGTATGTTAAAATTGGATAATTTGGGGCTGAGAAAGAAGCGAAAAATCGAAAAAGCTAATAATGAAAAATAGTACGGCGCCAATTAATTTGAAAAGGAAAAGGTTAATGGCACTCATGTGAAGATTGAGAACCTAGTCCTAGGCAAAAAATTGTAACATGATAACTATTAAAGTTTGGTTCCCAGGTCACCAAAAAGCCAAAAATGAAAATGCGCGGTTTGGATGAGAAAATTTAAATAAATTGAACAGTAGGCAACAAAAACGCAAATTTACTATGATTGGTTAGGAAGATACAGTAATTGAAGAATAGGAAATGCGCCCTCTAGCGAGAGAAAAAAAAGGGAATTTGCTCAGAGGGAGGGGCAAGCAAAGACCAATTCAACGGTATAAAGTATTTTAAAATTGGTTAATTAGGGTTGAGAAATTAGCAATAAACCGAAAAAAAACTGGAAGTGCCAAATAAAACGGCGCCAAATAATTGGTTATAAGAAAGGCTGATAGCACTTATGGAAATATTGAAAACCAAGTCCTAGGCAGAGAAACAGGTTAAAATATTGGTTAAAATGTTCTAAAACTGAAAATTTGTAACCTGACAACCATTAAATTTGGTTCCCAGGTTGCCAAGAATCCAAAAATGAAAAATCACTGTTGGGTTAAGAAAATTCAATTAAATTGAACAGAAGGCAACAAAAAACGCAGATTTACGATGATTGGTTTGATAGATACAGTAATTGAGGAATAGGGAATGAGCTCTCTAGCGGGGAAAAAAGGGAGTTAGCTCAGAGGGTGGGGCAAGCAAAAAACCGAAAAAACTGGAAATGCCAAATAAAACGGCGCCAAATAATTGGTTATAAGAAAAGGCTGATGGCACTTATGTAGTTAGTGAAAATCAAGTCCTAGGCAGAAAAACAGGTTAAAATATTGGTTAGAGTGATCAATAGGTTAGAATTTGTAAAATGACAACTCTTAAAGTTTGGTTCCCTGGTCGCCAAAAAGGAAAAAGCGCGGTTTGGTTAAGAAAGTTTAAATAAATTAAACAAAAGGCATCAAAAAACGCGGATTTACAATGAATAGTTAAATAGATACAGTTATTGAGGAATAGGAAATGCGCCCTCTAGCGGGGAAATGGAGAGTTAGCTGAGAGGGTGGGGCAAGCAAATACCTATGCAACGGTATAAGACATTTGTTATTCCGACAACCGGTCCACGCAAAACGAGGAAAAGTGATTTTAATAAAAATCCTTAGAATAAACCATACGTAGGAAGGAACTCAAATGTTTGAGGAAGAACACTTAAGTTAACCGACCCAGGGCGCAGCAAGGTTAGGATAGTTTAGAGATGCATTAGAGCCCCACTGATTCTAAATGAGTTAACTCAGTCCTCCATAATTAAAAGAAAACATTATTAGCAATATTAATGCGTTATTTAAGGAAGGTTGGCCACCCCATTACAGTGAATATCTCAGAACTTTTATAAACATTGCGTAGCAATGGATCGCGTGTAGAATCCATGGTCGCCAAAACGTTAGGGAATAACCAATCAAATAATACCTGAAAAACATTCACTATATTATCAGTGGCAACAGATTAAAAGTTTTGATTTAGTTTTGAAAAAAAAAAAAAAAAATCCCGATACTACGAGGGAAAAGGGAAAAACAATAATACCAAAGACATTATGAAAAACAAAGAAGGGAAGAACATAGGGAAGATTAATATTGAAAAACGTAATTAAGATGATTATTAAGAGTAATTTAAGTGCATAGAATAGTTACAAGTTTATTAACAATGACTAAAAAGGTTTAAAATTAATTAATTTATATATAGAGAGGAAAAAAAAACCCTACAGAAATTCTGTAGAGGGAAAAAACATAATGAAAAATGGACCAAAATAAAGATAAACATAATTAACGAACCAGTGGGGCTAGAAACAAAAACAAGATATCTATGGAAAACTCAGACATTTATGCATCCAATACAACATAGTACGCAACTGGTACTCACCCATAAACCCAGGAAAAATCAGCCGGCCATTGGAGCTGCTTGAAGCATGGCTTTCAATGTCGAGATCCGGACTCTATCAACATCTATAGACTGCAGTAAACCAAATGAAACGAATATATATTTTTTGTAGAAGAGATAGTAAACTGGGAATTTTTTTTGTGTGTATGTAGGAGCCCCCCCCCCCAAGGGGGGGGGAAGTCCCACCTCGAGGGGAGTAAATTTTGTGATGGATATCTTTCAAAAGAGCTCGCCAGTACCTTTAAAACGAATGGTTTAACCATCGATCTGCGATAATTTAAAATAATGTTATCGATTTTTTTCATTTTAAACCAATTTTTTTTTTTTTTTTTGTAATGTTATATTATTGTTTTTTATGAGATATAATATTGAGAATAAATTCAACTTATTTTTTGGATATTTAGTGTTATACTACTTCTCTAATATGTAAATCATCTGCATTATCATGGAAGATATTTTTTTAAAATAATAATTTAAATAAATTATTTTTACTGTGTGAATTTGTAGAGGAAAATATTGAAGAAAGTCGTGTGGTGGCCACAACACACTAGTTATTTGTTGTTAGTGGATGTGCTTTACTAATAATATTTTACAATTTCCAGAAAAGCTGTTCGGGAATTGAAATAAATTCCTCATAGAGATATGGTAAATAATATATGTTTTTAAACTAAATATTCATCGCTTGTTTTTTGTATATTTACACGTTTTGAGGCTTCCTGATTACCGTAGTTAAGTTTTTTAACGTTTGACCTTTGTGTCTCTTAGAGTAACTTAAAAACGAATAACTTTAGGAGATCCAAACGTTGTAGTTTGAAGTTAATATAAGTTTGTTGCTGGAAAAGTTTGATAAGTTTCAATGAATGTTGCGTGTGAAAATTGTCTGTATAATTTTAAGTAAACTTTTAATTATAATAACAGAATTACTATATAAATGTAGGTGCATTAATGAAACGCGTGGTTAAAGGGCGCGGTAGCCCCCCTCACACAGAACTAATTATCATATAAAACACTTCTGAAGCCTAATTTGAATTGTTTAACTTAGGTTTACATGAGAGTACTCGTTACCTTACCTCTTAATCTCCAATCTGTATTTATAGTATTAAATTTCAGGGTAAGAGAAAGTCGTGTGAGCGACACACCTAATTTTTTACTTTCTGTTTGTATCTTTTCCTGTCCCTTTTTTAGGCTCCTCCAAACATGCTTGAGCCTTCAATCTTTCCATTGCTCCCCCTCTCCTTTTTACTTTATCTTACATACAGTCGGTAACAAAAGTGTCCGAACACTAGCAAAAATTCCTATATAAAAAAAGTACACTTAATGCAGTTTTGTTAGATAAATCCTTGTCGAATCCTGTTTTCAGTCAGTCTAAGAACATGATTCGACAAGGATTTATTGAACAAAACAGTATTAACTCTACTTTTTTTACATAGGATTTTTTGCTAGTGTTCGGACACTTTTGTTACCGACTGTACGATAGAAAAAGTATTGTTTTGGGATCAAATTTATGAAATTGAGTTTTTGTTATAGTTATACGTTTTCACGTAGGACCACCCCTCTGCCCTGTATTCGATGCCTCCATAGCGCAAAATTTAAGCAAGATAATGCACGACCGCAAGTTGTTTGTATTGTCCGGACCTTCTTTAATAGAGAATGTGTTCGACTGTTGCTCTGGCCAGCGCGTTCTCCTCATCTCGTACCAATGAAAATGACTGTTTAATCGTTGAAAAGCGACTGCCCCCCCCACTCACCAGTAACTTCAATCGATGAATTTTGGCATCGTGTTAAAACTTCATGAAGTGCTCTACCCGTATATGCCATCCAATCGCTTTTCGATTCAATGCCTAGGCAGATATGTGCTGTTATAGCTCACAGATGTCGCTACTGTATGTACTGTTTTCTCAGTACATATTACTCCAAATTTCCTGAAACTTTAATCGATTGTTCTTCCTACTATAATGTATGTGTCCAACAAATTTCATTCCGTTATTATTATTCCTTCTTGGTGTAGCAAATTTAATGGCCAGTAGTATAGATAATAAAACCCCTTAAAGTTTACCTTTTATTTTGAGAGAACAGATATACGGTTCATTTTATCTCTCATAACTTTTTTAATTTACAGAATGTTTGTTTGGGGCTTTCATTAAATTTATGAATGCTTTTGGCTATTAAATTATGCAAACGAAATTTTTATAAAGCTTACGCATGCGTAGATAAATATTATTAGTTCCCCATCATACTATAGGTATGGGGAACTTAGGTAATCCAGAAAAATTTCGACCTCGGTTTTTTGACTTTTTTATACGTTTTCAGGTGTAAGGAATCCGAAAATGACAAAATTTGAGCGGCGTCTGTTAGTGGGTCAGTGGCTCAGTCCGTTAGTGTATTAGTTTGTTAGTCTGTTTGCACGATATCTCACGAACAAATGCTCGCAGAGAGGTCAAATTAGTTTTAAAATATTACTTTCGATACTGGCAAGAACCCTATTCATTTGCAACATTCGAATTAAAAAACTTCGCAAGTTAAGAGAAATTTACGATTTTCTGAACATGGGAGAATAGGACAAAATTTCACTTAAACGTGCATTAAATGGAAACTTTTACTGTAAAAATGTCGGACCAGTTTTAAAATATCAATTTTGATGCCGGAAGGGACTTCAGAAACTATAAATATGCTACTTTGAAAATTTCGCAAGTTATTGGAAATTTACGAATTTCTCAACATGGCAGTATAGGGCAAAATTTCACATAAACGTAAACTTTGTGAGATATTTTCATCGTAAAGGTGTGAGACTACTTTTGAAATATTTTATAGAACACTGGCATGAATATTAATGACTATGAATTTTCCAATATAAAAATTTCATAAGTTATTGGAAACTTACGAATTTCTTAACATGGCAAAATAGAGCAAAATTTCCCATAGGGATATTTTCATCGTAAAGATATCAAACCACTTTTTAAATATTATTTTGGATACTGGCATGAATATCATAGACTATGATTTTTCCATTTTAAAAAATTCGTAAGTTATTTGGAATTTACGATTTACTTAAAATGGCAGAAGAAGGCAAAATTGAGCATAAATTTCCATTTTGAGGATCCTAAATACATTAGACAACTTCAAAATTACATTTATGATATTTGTTTGATCATGATTGAATACAAATATTCTAATAGGAAAATTTCGTAATTTATTCGTAATTTACGATTTTATCAACATAGCGGAATTGTAAATTTTTCATATAAATATGAATTTTGAGTAGCATGAACTAAACAATATAATTGACCCTGATAAAATAAGTTAATAGATTAGAATAAACAAAATATATCGAAGTGAACTGTGGATAAGCTATTAGGTGGGGATTTCATTCTGTCACTGTATCAAGCTTTGGTCAAATTCATTTCTTTTAACATGATTATAATATGTCTCTTACTAGAAATTTATGAGAACATAAATATGATGGGGAACTGAGCAGGGTCCACCTATGCCAACTAGTTTAGTAAATTGCTCCTATTTCGTAAGATATTTAACATTCTGATTGCAGTATGCTGTGTCTAATGTAGCATGCCAAATTTCTTAAAAACGTATTTGCACTGGGTCTAATACCCTACGCGTTATACTTAAAAAAGTGGAATTTATTTTGTAATTTATATATATATATATGAATATATGTGGTAGCCTCATAAAAATTATTACAGATAATGAGAAGACCCTGCTACAGCTAAATCCCATGCTACAGACAAAAATTATTTAAAGCATTACTTTTTACAGGGTGATTCAAAATATTTTGTCTTTTGATTACTCTTTGCTGGTCCCCTTTTCCTCTTGAGAATACAACTTTTGTGAAATATATGAAGTATAACATTATCTTTACATTACCAAAGTTTCGAGATGTGATTCCTATAGAACTTTTCTAGATATCTAACGAAACGCCTAAATTCGAAAAATTCCAAATTCTTATTGGTTGATAGTACATATATATATATATAGTCTGTCCCAAAACTTTATTGATCCCGGTAAAATCTATGTTTTAGCAAAATATAAATGCTACAAATACCATATTAGAAATATGCTTATTCAAACCATATGCAACTTGCCTTTAAAGAAATCTTTAGTAAAAATAACAATTTGTATTTCAATTAAGTAATAAAATGAAAATATTAGGTGTCTCAAAAGTTTAAAGAATATAAATTATAAAAAAAAAAAAAATTGCTCATTATAATGTTCTTAATAGTTAAAATTCTTTCCACTGTGCCTTATGACATCGTATACACAGACATAATTAAAATTTGTAATGTATCTGATACATGTTTGTACCATGCATTTTCAATGACTGTTGTTTTAAAGGCATTCACTGAATAAAATTGCTCTTCACTCGCATAAACTTTCCTAAACACAGTTCCCTACACACTCTCAATTAGATTTTGATCGGAGCTCATTGGTGGCTGTTCAACAACAGCCACAATTTTATTGCTTAAATAAATTTTTGTTGTATTATCGAGGAACATTATGATGCTGATATAAGGTGTGCCCAAATGAAAAGGAAACCTTAAATGTCTCCCTTAAATGTGACTTTAATAGTGTCTGAATATCCGATGTCAGCTCTTGTAAACTTTCACTCGCCTTTTGGTAAACTTTCACTCGCTTTTTGTAACTGGAGACTACTGTACCTTTTAGAACATTTTTCCCCAAAACGCAGCTCCAGTGCTCTGGTCCGGGCCTCAAAGTTATGCCGTTCTTCCTTCGCAATAGTTTCTAATATGTCATCTGCATCGCCCCGTAATGCTGCTGCTAAATGGACTGTCTTGGCAGTAGCATCCCAGCCGTTAGCTTCATCTACGATGGAAAACTGTGTCGTATATACCTGCCAGGAGGATCTGTCATCGTAGCTGAATATCGTAATTCATTCTTGATTCTGTATTCTTTTATCTCTACTTTTATCTTCCTGGGACAATGGATGCTAACTTTTCTTCCAGACTCTGGATCTTGTTTTGCAATTCATTTCCTAAGCTTTCTACAACTTCTCAAATTTCCCTGTCACTTCCCTCTTGCCCTCTTCTTCCACGTTTCTCTCAAGATCTTCCTCTATTCCCTTAAGTTTGCTTTCTATCTCTGAAAACCTTCCTTTCAGCTCTTATTCAAAATTTCCTTTAACTTTCTCGTCAAAACTATCTTCTATCTTCATAACTTTCTCTTCAAAGCTCTCTTCTGTCTTCATAACACTATTTTCAACCTTTGAAATACTATCTTCTATCTTTATAACTTTATCTTCCACTCCCTCTATTCTGTTTTCCATATCTGACAATAATCTCTATTACTTTTCTCACTGTTCAAAGTTTTTTCTACATCTCATATTAATTAGATTTAATTTCTTCATTCAACCCAGTTTTCATGTTTTCCTGAACTGCTTTCATTTCATTTATTTCTTCGTTCAATCCGGTTTCCATCTTTTCCTGTACTGTTTTCTTTTCTTTTATTTCTTCACTCAAACTATGCTTTATATCTCTTTGCCTTTCTTTCATTTCACTCATCTGGGCAGCTAACCCTTCGAGAAATTTCTTTATTTCTTGCTCCATACCTTTAATTATCCCAATTCACAGACAACCCCACGCCTGACACCAGAAATGTTGCGAACTTGGGGTTCGTGATTTGTCTCTGATTGAAAAGTGAAACTTGCAGAAGCTCAAACTTTTTTTACAAAAAATTCGAGAAGATTACAGGTCTATAAAGAAAGTATCAACTTCAGTTCCACCAGTAAACACAGCTTAAACAACAGCTGACAACATCAGGTTCACAGGATAAACAGTAGCATAGGATTAACACGCAGCACAGGCTGCAGTCTGAGCTTTATGCTGCAATGCGAGCTTTATGCGTCTTTATGCTGCAATCAATGCCTTGGTAAAACTGACTGTTTTGGCGCGAAGCAATTCCTTAAAAACAAGCGTAGAAAAATGGAGAAAATTCCAGAAACAATCCAGTTACAGCCTACAAATTTGGTATATCGATAGTTACGCTCATCACGGACTGACTCTTTCACGATTAAAACGGCTAAGAGATTTTCTTGGACTCTGTCTGTGTGAGAACGAAAGTTGCGACCTAATTTTCATACTTTAGTTAATTTAAAAAAATCTAATTGATCGATAGATAAGCTGTTTAATCCGACGGATTCAGAATAATTGCCCCTTTCATTTGCTACCTTATTTGTAACTAATTTTTGATTAGATTTTTTAAAATTAATTAAAGTAATTAAAATATGAAACTAGACATTTAAAATTTTAATTGTTACCTTTTTTTTTTTTTTTTTTTTTTTTTTTTTCAGCATAAAATGAAATAGGCTATCACGTGAAAAAAAAAATATATATATATGTATACATATATACATAATATTAAATTTGCGTCTATATAATGTCGTGATGATCTAAAAAAATGGCGTCTATAAAATAATAATTTTAAATTTTAAAGGTAGCGATGACATAAATAAAGTGCGGAATTTTCGCGTGGATTCGCTAGCAAATGAATTATGTGAAGTCAAAAATAAATAAAATGATCATTTCTCAACGGGAACTTTTGTCGCCATACAACTAACTAGTTTGGTTTATCGATAAAAGACATTCGCTCGCCAAAGTTGCCCGAAAGCGAAACATTCGCGAAAATTAGCGCCAAAGACATTACATGCCTTAATAAAGATTTTATAACGGGTTTTTAAGGGAAAATAAGCTTTTTTAAAGTGAAAACAATCTAGAAATTCTGAAAATTAATAATTTATAACCTGAATAAGCCTTTTTGACAGATTTCACATAGCAATAACTACTTTTATTTGCAAATTCATAACAATAGTATGAACTGTCCTAGGGTTTGCTAGATTGTGCATATGTTAATTTGCAAGTTTTGTTTTTAATGGCAACGACATTTAGTAATTAAAAACCTTTTGGTTTAGATTTTTATTTATTTATTTATTGTTTTATTTATTTTTAATAACAACGACAGCTAATAATAATAATAACTAGCTGGCTTCACCCGCTAGCGGGTCAGTATTTTCAAATGAATCACTAAAAATAATGAATCACTAACAGAAACTTTTAGTGTTAAGAAAAGAAATTAAAAAAAAAAAATCATTTCTGATTGGGTAAAAAGTCGAGCCGGGTCCCCACGTGCTGCGCGCGCGTATTCCTTCCCTGACCCTACGTGCCCCCTAAAAAAAATCATTTCTGATCGGGTAAAAACTCGCACCGGGTCCCCACTGCCTTCGGCAGCGCAGTACCGTGTGCGCTGCGCGCGCGTATTCCTTCCCTGACCCTTCGTGCCCCCTAAAAAAAACATTTTTGATCGGGTAAAAACTCGCACCGGGTCCCCACT